>JAQFVV010002154.1:0-33495 GCA_028023455.1 Epiperipatus broadwayi | reverse complement strand
GTCATGTACAGCTTGAGATTTGTCATTAGTTTCGGAGGATGAAATGGTCTACGGCTCTGATGGTGTTTTATCTGTTACAGCCAACTCATTTTTATGCCTTATTGCTAAGTTATAGCAAGTGTTAACATAGTATGACATGATTCTCAATCCTCTGTCTCGAAAAGAAAAAGACGCATGCAATTGTATTTTCTCTGTGCCCATAAACGTACAGCAGCCTATCTGACTCCTCACGGGGAGCAGAGCTTGCAAAGTACTTTCCAGTATTATCATAGGCTGTAATAATTATAGTGTCTCAATTGATGTAGATTCCTCTTAGCCATGGTTGTACTTATAGTTCAATTGATTCATTCTTATTCAAATTTGCAGATCCTTATCAGTTTTAGGTATTTTTAATTGTTTGATTGTTCATTTAGAAGTATAAAAGATTGTTAAAAAGATTTACTCTTTGGTTTCTTTCGTATAGGTGATACCTTAACTGCCTAAGTTATAGCGGCCTATGCTACATATGCATTACTTTATATTATCCATGTAATAGAAACTCCATTTATATTAGCCTAAAATTTTTATACTCCTTCCACCTTTATATTTCAACATGCGAGTAGAATCCGCTTTCAAGCAGAGATAGATTACTGACTAGCAGAGCTGTCATCAATAAATCTACGGTCAGACTGAACTGATAGCATAATACAATCATTTCCAGACCATGGTCCACTCGATCAAGCTAGATTAAACTCCCTATTCAGGGCATTTTATTTGCTTCAGTAATTGGTGTTGTATTATTCGTATGAGTTGTCTAATATGTCATCTATATCTAATGCTTGAGTTATCCATGATTATTCAATCGTGCACATAAACGTTATCAGTATTAGTAAAATAATCAATTAACAAATACAATTTCAAAATAATTTATTTTTAAATATTTTAAATTTAGATTAGGAATTCAATTGATTCTCTTCTTTTGAATAAATATAATTATAATAATATTTTGGGCCACATACATAATAAGTAAATACAAAATAATAAATAAAATATACATTAAAACATTATATCATGCACACATTACATTTTTCCATAATTATTTGTTTGTATGATTGAAAAGTTCTGAATATTTGCTGCCATACTAATCGTAACAGTTCGCTTATGCTAGTTAAGATTTCGCTCTGTTGATTATGGATATTTCAAAACTGCAATGGCCATAATAATATACTAATGATTACAATGGGAATAAAATAATTAGTTACCTATAGGATTTTTAAATGTTTATGGATGTATAGCTGCTGCTTCCACATTGTGTCAAATAAATTCAGTTGAAATTTGGATAAATGATGAATGCAGTTCCCGCTGCCTAACCCTCAAGAGACAAATGTTCAAACACTCATAATAAGTTGCACATTTACTGTGGCTAATTAGGAATATTCAGATTATTTCCAGGCGGTCAGAGATCGGAGCTACAGTGACATATTTATAGCAATGCATATTTTCTGGCAGTCACAAAAAATAAAATTTATTTGTACTGACCGGAAATAATACTGCTGTAGGCCTGATCTGATGATGACGGGGGGCCTATTTATATACTATTACTTATTGTTCATCTTGATTATCTTCATTTTTGATTAAATTTATTAATTAAATTTCCCGTTACTTGTTCATATCTCTTTATTAGATTAATTTATTTAGGATAAGATCTAATTTTTAATTATTCCCATTGTTATCTTTGAATTCTATTCACTTTTATATTCAAACTTTATTTTCATTTTTTAATTAACTTCTTATCTCATTAATATATACACATTTATCGTATTTTAAATAACACATTGGGGCTCTTTCTATTTTAAATATTGCCTTTTAAATCTTTTAGCCAGTTAAATTTTCTTCCCCTCTCTTATTATTATATTTAAACTAGCAAAAATTTATACTCACACCTGCGCTATGTGCCCTTAAACTTCTCTGAATTATAGTTCTTTTCATAAACTTCTTTATAATAATTTTTTCAATGATATTTTTACTTTAAGCATTTCGATAAATCATTGTATTTTTGTTTAAATTTTAGCTAATTATAAATTTTTGATATTGTAATTTATGATAAATAAAATTACAAAACATGTATCACCGTCCACAGTATATTAATATATATAGTAAGTAAAGGAATATAGAAATAAACACAAAACTTTTGTAGATTTTTTAATTTAGAATAATGACTTCATATGGGATAAATAAATCCTCAATTGAAAAAAATAGCCTTTTTTATTAATTAAAATATTTAAAAGGTTCAAATTATTATTCTACTTGAAATTTAAAACAATCATTTCTAATAATTGCAAAAATTCTCATTATGTATTTTTGAAATCTTACTAATTACTCAAAAATCTGCATATTCACCTGATAAAATCTCAAACTTGTTTTTTAAAGGATTAGTAATTTGAAAGAGTAAAATATAGATGATTACCAGTAAAATTCAAACTAGCCTTGACTAAATTGTTTTAACAAGAATAGACAGATCGTAACAGATTGCACGTTTTTATCATCTCAAAAGGGCCGATAAAATATCCGTTCAGTTTACTGTAGCAGATAGCTGCCGTCTGGCTCTTAATATTTTGAGAAGCAAGTGCCGTCAGGATTACAGCAGTCTGGATTTTGAAAAGCATTTGACTAAGAGTTGCAGTTCGGTTTTTGAGAAGTGTTGATTAGCCAGCCGTAAAGTGATACAGCTTTTTGAAAAGAACAATCTGCCTAGCTTTGGCTTCACAGTACTTGAAGAGCTAGCTCTTGTTTCAATTTTTTGTGAAGGTCTGACTAGCAGAATTAAGTGCCTTGAAAGTTATGAAAAAAATAAAAAGAAGTTCCCATGAAGATGTAGCCGAGTCGAGTTAATAGGTCCAGCAGTGAGCAATAGTCTCTATATTAGAGTAGCTGATTAATTGAAGACTAAGTCACCTAAATGAAATAATTGATTTGTATAATGTGGTCTAGAAGAGCAGTCTGTTTGCCTGTGCTCATCAAACTTAGACAGATGCCAAGCATACAGAATACTTTGCAAATGATGACATCAAATCTGATAGATTTAACAAAAAAAATACTGTTATATATACGATGAGAGCATGCAGAGAAGACAGATAAATATATACGAAAGAATGGCTTATAAATTATATATAATAATATACCAAAATTCATATCTTCTTTAAAAATATTCTAAAAGTGAAATATATAATAATACTGAACAGTATTATCTTAAATTATTTAAACATTCATTTTTTAAAAAGAGCACATAAATAAATAACTCTTGCTTGATTAAAATAACTTGTGATAATGCAATCATAATTTGTTTGAATTAAATAAAAAGCAAATCTTTTAGATTACTCTAAAGATATCAACAATCAAAAATAATCTGCCATCGACTATGCCTTAAAAGAAAAGAGAAATTGCAATAGAGTTTAATAGTTAATTCAAATTGTTTTATATATGTATGTGAATTTTTATATATTAAGCATCACATGCATCACTTCTTTATGCTAGCAAATTCAGTTGCCAATAAAGGCAAAATCCTTCCATATAGTAGTTATCCAGAGTAATCAATGAACACAGCTGTGCAAAATCCCTGTCTAGTGCTCATCATATTCAATATCTCAGATCATTCTCTACCATCATGAGGAAAAAGCCTTGGGATCTGAGAGCACTGCACCTAGATCTTAGATCTAATGCAACTTTCCAGCAGCCACTATCCTTACTTAACTACAGTGTTCATTATGAGAATAAAATTGAAAACAATAATATTTTCAATCTAAAAACAATAGTATTTATAGTCATAGTTCAATTAGATCAGCAATCTGTTACATTTTGTAAACTTACCATACACTAACAACTTATTTCAGTGTGATTGGTAAGCAACCATTCGCTATCACATGATCACTATTTCTAATGCTAGCATTATCTGTTGTTATCAGCAAGTAAAATCCCATACAGCAGTAGTGTTACTGTGCACTAGGGACCAATGGATGGCAGAGGCATTGATTACTCTGACAGTACCAATGCGAGAGCTCTGCCTTTGTTAATTTTATATATTCTTAATGGTATTAACTAGAAATTGGCATGAGAAATATTGTTAAAATAAATTATGTGTATATCTTTCAGTGTGCATATGTATGTCAGCCTTATCATTTATTGTATGATATCTAGAAATTATACGCACATGTCAGTGCGATAGTCAATGAGCAATAGACAGCAAATTAATCATATTTTATTATTATTAAATGTCAATTTAATAGATGTCTATTTCTAAATTACTACATTTGCATGTGTGTATATATATACTTGAAGTAGATATTAAATGGCCTGTTTTTTAAAAATAGTTTTTTGAGTCTTAATTACTTAGTCCTGGAGGCTAATCTCCGCCTATGAGTGCAGCAGGTGATCTATATCACATGTTTTATCTAGATTGAAGAAGTTCTCTGATGATCACGTTCAGCATTTATAGGGAAGTCCATAAATTGCTTAAGATTCTTATAATAAGCCAATTTATTTCCATTTTCCTTTACAGTGATAAATTATAGATTACTTTCCTGTTAGATTGCACAACACTTATGGGATAGGGGTTTATATTTATGTGAGATATCTATATATGATGATGATCTCCTATTCAGCAAGAGATAATGTCTGTGCTCATGCATTACATTCTCGCTTGAAGTTTGTCTCACCTAGAAATTAAGTTTATAGTTAATAATATCTAGTAGATAAGGGCTAGAGCATTGATGATGATCAGCATGTTTTAATATCCTTAGAATTTTTTGTGGTTAGAGTTTTTATGGGATGAGTAATTTAAGATATGCATCTAGCTCATGTAAGTTAAATAATTAAAGTCTAAGCTGGCAAAGTTTCACAGTTAGCCATGTCTATAGAGACTCCATTCTCAAATCAAGTCACAAGATTGACGTATTTGATTGCTGATCACTACATTTACGAATGATTATTTCGTTTGAGAATTACTTATACTTTGATAATGCTGTGAATTTATATTTAACTATGCTGATTCAAAGGATCTATCTTGTCTATTCTTTGTGATTAAATTTTAACTTTGTGATAAAAATATAATTTCTCAGATCTCATGGTTTACAATTTCAATTTTTTCTATAGCATTACAATTGGCTAATTAGCTGAAATATCACATAATCAGGCAATCACTATGGGTGTTCAATGCAAGGTTGATGATGATCACATTGCGATCATCTCTCCAGCCACTTCCTTCCACAAATGAGAAAAAGAATGAATTTTTGCAGAATTACTCTTAAATGACGTTGAGAGCAAGTGACATAGGTGCCGATGATTAGAAATTCTATAAAATAAGAGCTGTCGTAAGCATGTTTAAAGCTAGTCCATCTTAGAGTTAAATAGAAATCAATGATCTTTAGAGATTGATTAAAAAGTTTGATAGCTGAAGTGTAAGGCTGCATTTTCAGTTGTGATGTAGGGGATGGAGATTTTTTGTCATTGGGCTTGAGGTTAATTCTGAGAGATGTTCTGTCTCAGTCTATTTCAGCCACCTCATTTTTATTTTACATTGCCAGTCACAGAGTTAGTTATACAGATCTGACATGATTCCCACCTCGTCTCCAAAGAAAAAGAGTTTCCTAGCCTATAAAACACAAAGAAACAGGCATATAAATCTCTCTCACAGGACTAGGCTTTATAGATTTTTGCAGTATATTTATCATACGTAGTAGTTTATAGTGTTCACTGAGTAGATCTTCACTAGCGGCGCATTGTGTACTTCATAGTTCAATGGCTGAATTCCTTATCTATTCAAAATTGTAGATAACTATTCATTCTGCTGACTGTCAGATTTCTCTAAAATTGATGAGTACATAGCTTTAGGTATGAATCCTCTGCCTTGATTATATATATTATATGAGCCTGTTGCAGTGTGCTTCATTTGCTCTCTCTCTCTTAGAGTGTGTAAATGCAATACTCATCATTATATAATAATATCAATATAGAGTATGTACTTATATATATATATATATATATATATATATATATATATATATATATATATATATATAAAGCAAAGGAAAAAGCAGAAGTAAATAGATATAGTCTTTTTGTAAATATTTTCATTCTTTGAATAATGATTGCAAAGATTAAATAATTCAATTCAAATAGTTTTATTAAAGAATTAAAATATTTTAAAGTGTCTAGTCTGAATAAATATTATTTTCTGATTTGAAACTTAAAACGTTCCTCTAATAATTGTAGAAATATCTATTGTATTTATGAAATCTTAATTAATTGGTAAATTATCTATTTTTAAAATCTTGTATAAATTTCACTGATAAACTCTCAAACCTGTTTCTGAAAAGGATTATGATTTGAAGAGTAAAACATGTAGATGAGACTTTAGTAAAAATCTAAAGTAAATCTTTGATTAGAATTGGTTTTAAATTCAAGATTAGATTATATACAAATAGTTGCAATGCGTTTTATTTATTCAGATGATTCTATAAAAGGGCTGATAAAATATAGTTTGTACTTTGAAGAGCTGGTTAAAGTTTGGTTTTAATATTTTGAGAAGCAGTGGTTAAAGGAGTGGCTGCTATGTCTGATAATAATTTTTGAGAGCAGTTGATTTAGTGCCAGTAAAGCCTACACATGTCTTGAGCAGTAATTGCCAACTTGGCCAGCTGTAAATTTATACATTGTCAATAATTTGTTTTTGTAAGTCTCAAATAAAATGCGATGAGAGTGATGCACAGACTCTCCTGTGGATTCAGAATCCTCCAGCAACCATGCCCAGAAACCTGCCACATTCGTTCCTCTGCTCTTCACCCTGCTTTCACCATAATCTGCCCATCCTTATTTCCACAACATTAGTCTTGGTCATCCCCCATGGGCTTTTAAGAGTCTAAATCCCCAATGTCTTTCTTGAACCCAACATAAAAATTAATTAAAATCTGTATAATCATTTGGTTCATATTTATTCTCCATAACTCACATCTGTGTTCTTCTGTTTATCTACTTTCTATCTCCTTCACACACAATTTCCAGTAGACTAAGTCACCTATATCTTCTCCATTTCCATGTATATTCTTCTGTTGTGCCAAATATCCCATCTGGAGCCCAAAAATAAACTTGAGCATTCTGCCATTATCATAAAATCACTCAAACTAATGTTCTGTTTACTTTTATATTTAAACATCATCTCCTCCAACTCCCATTTTCATCGTGTCTTATTCTTTCATTATCAGTGACATACCTCAACAATTTCCTAACACATCATCCTACCTTTCAATAGAGTCTGGCAGGCTCTGCAATCTCCGGCTCAGTGCAATCCATGCCATAATTTCAAACTGCAAAAGAATGGGCTGAGTTAACAGAAATGTAGCCATGTTTTTCGCTTATAGTTTGACTAATTCCAGTGCATGGGCCATAGTGCTTGTCTCAAATGTTACAATATATATATATATATATATATATATATATATATATATATATATATATATATATATATATATATATATATATATTCTATCCTTTTGCTCAAAAATTCTCACTGTGATAATAATATTATGTAAAATGGTTTTAGCTCAGTTAACGACTACACTCAAGTTAAAAAAAACAAATAATTGATAAATAGTATTTACTAGCCAAATTAATAATAATAATAAGATTCAGTTTATCAAATAAATAAATATTTATTAAATCACAGAGATTTGGAAGTGAGATATAGATGACAAGAAAGATTATATTTGTTATTATCCTTACAGATATTACTTCCAATAGCATAAGAATACTATCCCAGACAAGTAACAAATTTTATAGTTATTCTTATGATTTCAATAAAATTCAATCATTAAGATTAAATCAATACCAATCTTAATCTTATCTACAATTTAATTAGTAGTCTCAGGCTCATAAAATCTACTTAAGTTAATCAAAATAATGTAGCAAAGTAGCGATATGATTTAATGTCATATTTCACCACATCTAACTAATAATAATAATAAGTAATAATATTCTTTTCATTGTATGAACTACCTTTATATATTCTTCACTATAATCTTTTATTACTATACACAATAAAGTATACACAGAATAATCTTTATCTCATATAATAATGTACAAATATGTGCAGCACCTTATAATCCGAAAATATATGGGTATAACGATAGCATATAATTCGATGTACTATTATAACAATCAATTTTATGATCGGTTAAGATAATGTAAAAATGTAATTTAAATACACAAAATCAAATAAAATATTAGAATTCTTAAAATAATATTTCTATTTAGCTTTCTGCGTAAAATTTTATGTTTGCCCAGGTGCATTTGTGTGGAAAGAAAAATATCTCGGAACACATAAAATTTGAAAAACAAATTTAACAAAAGTTTATTATAACAAATAAAACAAAACAACACTTATTTCACACTATTTGCTAATTGCAAGAGCTAAATCCTGCACTATTACGTATTAATCCTTGCCAATTGTAATTACTAAACAATAGATAACTATTTTGTCTTCACTCACTTAAAAAAAAAATACAATTTTACTATCCTTTGTTATCAGTTTTTTACAATGAAATTATATCTCCTTACTATTTATTCTAATATTTATCATATCTTTAAGTATTATCACAATATGCTACTTTCTTAAAACATATTTCCTTGAAGCATAGAATGAAAATACAAAAATAATAATATCTAGTATGGATCTTTTAATAAATACTTCGTTTTGCAATGTTGTGAATACTATATAAAATATCTACTGTTAATTTATTAATACAATATGTGGATAACAAGTTATAATTCATTCAGTATTAAAGTAATGTTAAGTAGATATATTGTTTTAATAATCATAGTATAGTTAACAACATTGTCCATATTATTGTATTAATAAATTAATATTGTAGATATTTTTATGTATAGTATTCCATAACATTGCAAAACGAAAATTGTTTGGTAAAAAGAATCCATACTAGATATCGTTATTTTTTGTGTTTTCCATTCTATGCTTCAAGGTATGTTTTAAAGGTAGTATATTGTAATAATACGTAAAGATGTAATATGTTAGAATAAATAGTACTGGGATATAATTTTATTGTAAAACGGATATCAAAGAGATAGTAAAAATTGTATTTTTTTTTTAAGTTTTAGAGTGAAGACTTAAATAGATTTTCATTGTTTATAATTACAAATTATTGAAGAGATCCATAATGGTGAAGTTTAGTATTACCATACTATAAATAGTAAATAAATTGTTGTTTTGTTTTATTTGTTATAATAAATCTTTTGTTAAATTTGTTTTTCAAATTAGGTAAGGTTCAGACTTTATTTCTTTCCATTTAAATGCAATAATACACACAGAATAATTGAATCAAATATAAATTTTTGCAATAGAAATAAATAAAGTATTATTTTAAGAATTTAAATATTTTCGGGGAATTTATGTATTTAAGAAATTACATTTTTACATTATCTTAATGGTCATAAATTGATTATTATAATAAATGTACATCGAATTATATGCTATCTGTTGCCACATGTATATTTTTCAGATTATATACAGAGTGCTACCGTTAGTTACTTTATTACATTATTATATGAAGATGGGCATTACATTCTATTATTTTTTTATTATTATTATAGTAATAAAGATTATAGTGAAGAGAAAAAGATATATAAAATTTAGTTCATACAATGAAGAATATTATTGTTTATTATTATTATTATTAGTTAGATGTGGGTAAAGTAAACACATTAAATCCCTTTATTTACACTTTTGCTACATTAATTTTTTGATTAACTTTAAAGTAGTTTTTTATGTCCCTGAGATTTTACTAGTTAAATTATTGTAGATAAAAAGATTGTGATTTTAATTATTAGTTTAATCTAATGATTAGTTTAATTGAAGTCATAAGAATGCTATAAAATTTAGTTACTTGATATAATAATAGGTTTTGGATAGTGTTCTTATGCTATTTGGAGGTAATATCCCCCTGTGGGATATTGGCTCAATGTAATCTTTCTTGTCATCTGTGAACTTACTTCCAAGTCTCATGATTTAATAAACATTCATTTATTTGATAAAATCAACTTATTATTATTATTATTATTAATTTTGTTATACTAAGAATACTTTATTTATCATTATTATTGTTTCTTAATTGAGGTAGTCGTTAACTGAGCTAAACCATTTTTCTTACACAATATTATATTATCTGGGTGTTTAGAGAACCACAGACAAAAGGGGGTTAGAAAATATATATATAAGTATATATATATATATATATATATATATATATATATATATATATATAAAGTATATATATTGTAATATTTTTGGGTTAGGGTTTTATATTTATATGATTATTAGTCAAACTATATAAATGAAAAATATTTTGTTCATGTATGAGTTTGAATATTTCGTAAAACATAGCTATATCTTGATTAACTTCAACCTAACAATTTCTTGTATTTGAATTGTTACTGGATTTTAGTTTAATTTATTTTATGAGGGAAATAGATTAGGACCAGAATGAAAGGGATGATTGTGTTAGAGAATTGTTGAGTGTTATATGGTAAGAAAATGGATAAAAAAGAATGATACATTAATAAAAAAATAGGGAGTTGGGAGAGATGATGTTTAAATATATATAAATAAACAGAACATTAGTTTGAGTTATGATCATGATAAAAGAAATGTAGTTTATTTTTTAAGGCTCAAATGGGATCTTTAATAACAAGAGAATATATGTAAATGAAAATATAGGTGACTTAGTCCATATAAATTATAATGAAGAAATGAAAATATTAGGCATCTGTTAATTGAACAAACGTTTAAAGCAGAAAGGTACAAATACTGAAGCGCAAGAATAAATATGAACAAAGTGATTATACAGAAAGTGGTTTATGGTTTTTAGTAAGTTGGCTCAAAGAAAGACAATGGGACTTAGATATAAAGCTCATAGAGTTTACCAAAGATAATGTTGGGAAATGGGATGAGCAGATTATAGATAAACTTAGGTGGAAAATGGAAAGGGTAAAATGGCTAACAGGTTTCTGGGTAAAGTTGCCGAGAGATTCTGAATCCATTTAAGGAGAAGTCATAGTGTATCACATCACCCATCACATTTTTGTTGAGACTTACAAAGCAAATTATTGACAATAATAAATTTACAGCTGGCTAAGTTGGCCAATTGTTTCTCAAAACATATTAACCAAACTTGCAGCTTTAAGTCAACTGCTTCTCAAAATTATTATCCAGACATAGCAGCTACTCCATTTAGCCACTGCTTCTCAAAATATTAAAACCAAACTTAAACCAGTTTCCTTCTCCAAATTGTAACCAAACTGATATTTTTATCAGCTCCTTTTATAGAATCAACTGAGATCAGAAACACATTGCAACTGTTTTAACGTTCAATCTTGATTTAAACCAATTCTAATCAAAGACTACTTTTAGATTTTTACTAAAGTCTCATCTACATGCTTTTACTCTTCTAAATCACTATCCTTTCAAAACAAGTTTTAAAGTTTTATGAAGGTGACATACAAAAAGATTTTTAAAAACAGATACCCACCAATTAATTAAAAGATTTCTATAAATACATAAGATATTTCTGCAACAAGGAAAAAAGGTTTGTTTTTTTAAGTTTCAAAATCAGAAAAATAATAATTTATTCAGACTGACCTTTTTAAAATGTTTTAATTGCTTTTAAATAAAACTTATTTTAATTGAGGGTTATTTAATCTTTTAAGTAACAATATTCCAAGAAATGAAAAAATATTTACAAAAATTTATGTCTGTTTACTTTACTTTTCCTTTGCTTTATATATATATATATATATATATATATATATATATATATATATATATATATATGTATATGCATACATACTCTATATTGATGTGTGCCATATAACCCAACCAGTTACATTTTCTGTGCCCTCCGCTCTAAGGAAAAGGAAAACAGAAATGAAACACCTTTCTAAGCAAAAACTCATATAATCTCTATGTATAATCAAAACTAGTTCATACCTAAAACTATGTACTCATCAATTTTTTAGAAATCTGACAATCAACAGAATGAATAGTTATCTGCAATTTTTGAGATAGATGAAAGAATTCAACCATTGGACTATAAGTACACAATGCACCATGAAATTGAAGAGATCTACCTCCTAATTGAGACAATTATCAAGCTACTGCAACCCATGATAAATATACTGGCAAAAATCTATGCAAAAAGCCCCTGGAATCCTGTGAAGAGGGTTAGAAAGTATGAAACTAATGCCTGATTTCTTTTGTGTTTTATGGGCTAGGAAATACAAGCTATACCTTTGCTCTTTTTCTTTGGAGACAGAGATTGAAATCATGTCAGATCTGTATAACTGCTCTATGACTAACAATATAAAGTAAAAAATGGGGTGAGGCAAAATAGGCAAGATAGAACATCTCTCAGAATTACAACCTCAAGCCAATGACAAAAATCTCCATCCACCATCACAACTGAAAATGCGGCTAAACACACTTCAACTATCAAACACACAATCCAATCTCCAAAATCATTGATTTCTATTTAACTCTAAGATGTGACTTCTTCAAACATACCTGACAACTGCTATTTTAGTAAATTTCTAATCATCAATACTACTTGTCACCCATGTAACAATCATTTTTAAAATTAATTCTGCAAAAAATTCATTCTTTTTTTTTTCTGCTGATTTGGCTCATTTGAGAGGAAGTTGATAATTTCTAAAGAGATGATCACCAGCATGTGATCACTCATCAGTCCTTACATTGAGCACCCATATATAGGTGATTGCACACAGTACATGATAATAACATTGGCCCTGCAGCTGGGTAACAACAATTGTAATGCTATAGAAAATTGGGGTGTAAACCATGAGGATCAGAGAAATTATATTTTTATCCTAAAGTTTAAAAAAAAAAAAAATTTAATCCACAAAAGGAATGAGCGAGTAGATCACTAATGAGAGATCAGCATCAATTAAGTATAAATTCACAGCATTATCCAAAAGTATAAGTAATACTCAAGCAGAAATAATCATTCATCATCATGAATGATCAGCAATCAAAAATGAATCAGTCAATCTTGTGACTTGATTTGAATGGGTCTCCTATGATGAGATAGCCAACTATTGAAACTTTGCCAAATTGGACAATTATTTAACCCATAATTTTGGATCCACTATCTTAAGTACTTCATCCATAAAAATACAACGTCCACAAAAAGGAATTCTGGGATATTAAACACATGCTGATCATCATCAATGCTCTGGCCACTTAATACTACTAATAGGTATTGACCAACTATAAACTTAATTTCTAGTTGAGACCAAACCTTCAAGAGGAAATGTAGTGCATGAACTTTGGACAGTATCCTCTTTATGCTGAACCAGGAATCATCATCATCTGGATGTCCATACACTAAATATAAACCCCTATCCCATAAGGCTGTTGTGCACCAATCTAGCCCAGGAAGAAAGTAATCTATAATTTCATGCAGAGTAACAGAGGGAAGTAAATAAATTAGCTTAATGAGAAAGAATCTTAAGCAATTTATGGACTTCCTACTTATAAATAACTCAATTTTATTGTGGACTCATCTAAGGGAAAAACACAACTAAATCCTAGAATATAAGCTGTCATGATATAAGGTCACCCACCCACTGCACTTCATGAAACAGGAATTGTATAGGATAAAGTAATTAAGACTCAAAAAAATATTTTTTTAAAAAGCAATTATTTAATATCTACTTCAAAGACATATATATACACACACATACAGAGTGTAGTACAATTTAGAAATAGACATGATTGAAATTGGACATTTAATAATAATAAAAAAATGAGTTGAATTTATGTGTCTATTTGATACTCATTGATAGATAACGCAAGACTATGTCGTATAATTCCTAGATATATTTGAATCCAAACAATAAATGATTAAAATTTGACATACATGTGTGTATATGTATGCACACTGAGATATACACATAATTTGTTGGCACACATACTTCTCATACTTAATTCATCAATAATATACATTAAGAATATATAAAATTAGCAAAGGCAAAACTCTCCCACACAGTAGTGCCATACCCAGAGTAATCAATGCCTCTGCCATCCATTGATTCCCCTAGTTAGCACTGAGTGGCACTACTGTATGGAGAGTTTTGCCTTTGTTAACAACAGATGTGCTAGCATTAGAAATGGTGATCATGTGATGCTTAGTGGTTTAACACCAATCCTGCCTAATAGGATAGTGGTGGCTATGGTTGTTAAAGAGCCAAAGACACCAAAATGTATGGGTGCTGATCTGAGTTCACACCCATATGACTATATAAGCTTTGAGCTTAGAGACTTGAAAATATTGTGTTTTCCAATTTTATTCTGGGCATAACTTTGTAGTTAAGTAGAGATAAAGGTGGCTGCTGGAGGGTTGCATTAGATCCTAAGATCTAGGTGCAGTGCTCTCAGATCCAAAACTCCTCACTGATGAAGGCCAGAAACTAGTCTGGGGATATTGGATGAGTAGGCACTAGATTGGGGATTTTATGCACAGGCCTCTGGCATTCATTGATTACTCTGGATGGCACTACTATATGGAGAGTTTTGCCTTTGTTAATAACAGATTTGCTAGCATAAGAAATGATCATGTGATGCTTAATATATAAAATTCACATACACATATATAAAATATAATTTGAATTAACTATTAAACTCTATTACAGTTTTCTCCTTTTCTTTTAAAAAAATATAGTCGATTATTGGCAGATTATTTTTTGATTGTTGATTAATGCTTTTAAATTAATCTAAAAGATTTGCTTTTTGATTTTAATTCAAACAAAATTATGATTGCATTATCACAAGTTGATTTTTTTAATCAAAGCAGAGTTATTTATTTGTGTTACTCTTTTTTAAAAAAATATAGTGTTTAAACAATTTAAGATAATACTGTTCAATATTATTATATATTTCACTTTTTAGAATGACGTTTTTAAAGAAAAATATGAAATTTTGGTATTATTATATATAATTTACTCGCCATTAACCGTATATATGTTTATCTGTGCTTCTCTGCATATAAATACATCAGCATATGCATAACAATTGTTTTTTGTTCATCAGAAAAGTATAATCCAGATTTGATGTCATCATTTGCAAAAAGTATTCTGGTATGCTTGGCATCTGTCTAAGTTTGATGAGCTTTAGGCCAGCAAACTGTCTTCTAGACCACATTGTACAAATCAATTGTTTCATTTGGAGTTGACCCAGTCTTCAAGTGAATCAATACTCTAATATATAGAACTAGTAGACTGCTCACTGCTGGATCTATTAGCTCGACTTCAGCTACATCTTCATGGGAGCTATTTTTATTTTCATAACTTTCAAAACACCAATTCTGCTAGTCAATTGCTTCACAAAAAATTAAAACAAGAACTATCTTCAAAAAAATTACTAACCAAACTTCAAAAACTAAAAACAGATTGTTCTTTTCAAAAGCTGTCCATACTTTACAGCTGGCTAATCTGGCCACTTCTCAAAAAATTACCAGACTTTGCAACTCTTAGTCAAATGCTTTTCAAAAAATTACTATCCAGACTTTGCTGTGGTCTATTTGGCCACTGCTTCTCAAAATATTAAAACCAGACTTCTGGCCAGCTTATGCAAAAACTGCAAGCCAAACTGAACAGATATTTTTATCAGCCCTTTTATAAAATCATCTGAGATGATAAAACACATTGCAGTCTGTTTTGAATCTGTCTAATCTTGATTTAAAACAATTTTAGTCAAAACTAGTTTTAGATTTTTACTAAAGTGTCATCTATATATTTTTACTCTTTTCAAATTACTAATCCTTTTAAAAACAAGTTTGAAGTTTTATCAAGGTGTGATATGCAAAGATTTTTGAAAATAGTGTACCAATTAATTAAAAGATTTCAAAAATACATAATAGAAATTTTTACAATTATTAGAAATGATTGTTTTTAAATTTCAAAATCAGAATAATAATTTATTTAGACCTTTTAAATATTTTAATTAATAAAAAAAACTATTTTATAATTGAGAGTTATTTAATCCCATATAGTCATTATTCTAAGAAATTAAAAAAATATCTACAAAAGTTTGTGTTTATTTCTACTCTTCCTTTACTTTATATATATTGTACTACTATTGGACAGTGATACATGTTTGTAATTTTATTTATCATAAAATTTTAATGTCAAAAGAATTTATAATTAGCTAAAGAAGTTTAAACAAAAATACTGTGGAATTATTTTATCAAGAAATGCTTAAAGTAAAAATATCATTCGAAAAAATTAATTATAAAAGTTTATGAAAGAGAACTATAATTCAGAAAGTTTAAAGAGTTTTTTTATAAGCGCAGATTATTGGTATAAGTTTTACTAGTTTAAAATAATAATAAAAATGATTTGAGGGGGGAGAAATTTAACTAACTAAAAAAGATTTAAAACAATATTTAAAAGAAAATAGGAAAATTTGTGTGTTGATTTTAAAAATGCATTAAAATGTGTGTATATGTGTACGGATAAAAAGAAGTTGAATTAAAAAAATGAAAAATAAAGTTTGAAATATAAAAATTAAGTTAAATTCAAAGATGGCTACAAATAAACAATGGGAATAATTAAAAAGTTAGATCTTATCCTAAATAAATTAATCTAATAAGGAATGTGAACAAGTAACAGGAATTTAATTAATAAATTTAATCCAAAAACAAGTTAATCAAGATGAACAATAAGAGTAATAGTATATAAATAGGCCCCCCAAAAAGTCATCATCAGATCAGATTTTACAGCAGTATTATTCCAGTCAGTACAAATAAATTTTATTTTTGTGACTGCCAAGAAAATATGCATTGCTAATAAGTATGTCACTGTGCTCCAGTCTCTGACCACCCTAGAATATCTGAATATTCCTAATTAGCCACAATAAATATCTAACAATATGAGTCATTTGAACATTTGTCTGCGGGGTTGAAATACAGCAAGAAACCACATTCATCAGCTATCCAAATTCCAACTGGTTTGTACAACCTGTGTCATATAGGAAGCAGCAGCTGTACATCCATAGAAACATTTAAAAATCCTATAGGTAACTAATTATTTTTTATTCCCATTGTGTCATTAGTATATTATTGTAGCCATTGCAATTTTTGAAATATCCATAATCAACCAAACTGAAATCTTAACTAGCATAAACGAACTATTTATATGCAGTTAGTGTAAGCAGCAAATATTCCCAGAACTTTCCCAATCATACAAACAAATAATTTATGGAAAAATGTGTGTGAGTGCATGATATATAATGTTTTAATGCTTATGTTTATTTAATGTTTTGTGTTACTATTATGTATGTGCCCAAAATATTATGCAATTATGATTTTATTCAAGAAAGGAATGAATTAGTTCCCTAATCAAATTTAAAGTATTTAAAATAAATTATTTTTGAAAATTAGTATTTGTTGGTCGATTATTTTACTAATACCACTAATTAAAGCAGTTTATTATATTACTTTTTTGATTGAGCTAGTCATGGGATATTTCAAGCATTGGATTATGGGCCTACCATCTAGGCATGTTAGTTGCTCCTTGTAATTAGCTGGCACCTGAGGTTTACTTTTAAACAAATAAAATGCCCTGGATGATAGGGGTTTGAATCTAGCAGTCGAGGTGGACCATGGTCTGGAAATGTGATTGTGTTATGCTTTGCATAGTTCAGTCTGACCATGGGTATTGTTGATAGCTCTGCTATTGGTGGTATCCTCTCCTCTGCTTGAAGGGGCGGTTTGTTCACATGTTGAAAAATATAAAATTGGAAAATTATATAAAAAATTTTAAACCCAATAAACAGTTTCTATTCACATGGACCCAGCTTAATATATAAGTGTGCACACATTATGTTGCTATGGGCCATATAACCCAAACAGTTACGTTATCCTGCTCTGAAGAAAAAGAAAATAAAAATGAAACATCTTTTTAACAATCTTTTATATACTCTAAATGAACAATCAAAACAAAGTTCGTACCTAAAATTACAATGGGGATCTGCAAATTTGAGATAAAAAATTAATCCATTGGACTATAAGTACACAATGCACCATGAACACCAAGAGGTCTACATCAATTGAGACACTATAAATTATTACAACCTATGATAATGATACTGGAAAAGACTTTGCAAAGCTCTGCTCCCATGAAGGAGTCAAAAATATAAAACTTTGCCCTGTTTCCCTTTTGAGTTTTATGGACTGGGAAATACAAGCCATGCCTTGATCCTTTTCTTTCGAGACTTAGAGGTTGAAATCATGTCACTACTGTGTTAACTGCTCTATGACTAACAATATGGAATAAAAAATGGGTTGAAGCAAATAACCAAGATAAAACACCACTCAGAATTGCATGGAAGCATTTCATCCTCAAGCTAATGACAAAAATCTCCATCTCATCACAACTGAAAATACTGTAAAACACACTTCAACACTTAAACACATAATCCAATCTCCAAAATCATTGATTTTATATTTAATTCTAAACATGAACTTCTTTAAACATACATGAAAACTAATATTTTATAAATTTCTAATCAATATTCAGGTCATGAATTTAAAAGTAATTTTTAAAATTAATTCTGCAAAAAATGCATACTTTTTTCTTTCTCAGTTGTGGTTTGAGATCAAGAGATAATTTTGAAGTGATGACCACCAGTATGTGATCATCATCAGCCTTACCATGGGCAGCCATATATAATGATTGGCACAATACATGATCATCAGCCCTCAGGTGGGTAACCAATTTTAGCTCTACTGAAGATTGGGGGTTAAACTATGACCATGTGAGAAATTGTATTTTTATTCTCAAGTTTAAAAAAAATTGATCTCAAAAGGGATGAGCATAATAAATCAGAGTGATCAGCACAGTTAACTATAAGTTCACCAGCACTATCCAAAAGTATATATGGAATACTCAAATTAAATAACCATTCATCATCATGAATGATCAGCAATCAAAAATAAATCAGTCAATCTTGTGACTGGATTTGAAATGGGTCTCCTATAGACCAGGTTAACTATTGAAACTTTGCCAGCTTGGACAATTATTTAAACCTTAATTTTGGATGCATAAACTTAAGTGTTAATCCATAAGAATACAAACAATTCAAGTAATGCTGGGATATTAAAACATGCTGATCATCATCAATGCTCTGGCCACTGACAACTATTAATGCACTGGCCAACTATAAACTTAATTTCTAATAGAAACCAAACTAAATAAAATATAGTGCATGAACTTTGAAGAATATCTGCTTCATGCCAAACCAGGAATCATCATCATCATCTGGATGCCCATACACTAAATATAAACCCCCTATCCCATAAAGCTGTTATGTACAAAACTAGTTCAGAAAGCAAGAACTATAATTCATTGCTGTGAGCAAGAGGGAAATAAATAAATTAATTAAATCATAAATAATCTTAAGCAATTCATGAACTTCCCCTGTTTATAAATAACTAGTTTTATTGGGATCAACAAAAAAAACAATCCTAGAATATAAGCTGTCATGATATAAGGTCACCACACTGCACTTCATGAAAGAGGAATTGGATAGCATAAAGTAATTAAGATGCAAAAGAATATTTAAAAAAAAGAATTATGTAATATCTAATTAGTAACAATAAAAGACATATATATACAGAGTGTGGTACAATTTCCAAATGGACATATTGACATTCAATAATAATACATAAAATGATTAAATTTTACAAGTGTTTATTTGACACTAATTGATATATGCACAGACATGCAGTATAATTTCTAGACATTTGAATCATTATACAATATATGATTAAAATTTTACATACATGTGTGTGTATATTTGCACACTGACGTTTACCCGTTTTAATTAGTTACAATAATATTTTTCATAGTTTATTCTTTGGTTAATATGCATTAAGAGTATATAAAATTCACATATGCATATATAAAATATAATTTGAATCAGCGATTAAACTCTATTAGTTTTCTCCTTTTGTTTTTTTTTTTTTTTTCAAAAATATAATCAATTTTTAACAGATGCTTTTAAATTAATCAAAAAGATTTGCTTTTTGATTTTTATTCAAACAAAATTATGACTGCATTATCACAGGTTGATTTTTTTAAATCAAAGCAGAGTTATTTATTTGTGTTAGTCTTTTTTTTAAAAAATATAGTCTTTAAACAATTTAAGATAATACTGTTCTATATTACATATGTTACTTTTTAGAATGACATTTTTTAAAAATAAATTATTTAAAATTTTGTTATCATCTATAACTTTACTCATCATCAGCTGTATAAATATTTATCGGTGCTTCTCTGCATATAAATACATCAGCATACTTATAACAATTCTTCAAGCTTTCTCTTGGTAAGCTTGATTTTTTGTCCATCAGAAAAGTATAATCCAGGCTTGTTGTCATTATCAGGGAATAGTATAATACAGATATGGTTGGCATTTTGTCTTCTGCATGGCTTGAAGAGCTTCAGGCCAGCAAATTGTCTTCTACCACACTTTTACAGGTTCATTGACCCCTTTTATGTTGACCCAGTCTTCAAGTGAATCAATACTCTAATATATAGAACTAGTAGACTGCTCACTGCTGGATCTACTGGTTTGACTTCTGCTACATCTTCATGGGAGCTATTTTTATTTTCATAACTCTCAAAACACCAATTCTACTAGACAACAGCTTCACAAAAAATTAAAACAAGAACTATCTTTAAAAAAATTACTATCCAAACTCTTCAAAAACTAAAACCAGATTGTTCTTTTTCAAAACTATCCAGACTTTTCAGCTGGCCAATTTGACAACTTGCTTTTTTCAAAAAATATTAACCAGATTTTGTAGCTCTTAGTCAATTGCTTCTCAAAAAATTACTATCCAGACTTTGCCGCTGGTCTATGTGGCCACACTGCTTTTCAAAATATAAAAACCAAACTTCTGGCCAACTCTTACAATTATTACAAGCCAAACTGATCTGATGTTTTATCAGCCCTTTTATAGAATCATTTGAGGTGATGCAGACTGTTTTGAATCTGTCTAACGTTGATTTAAAACAATTTTAATTAAAAGCTACTTTTAGAGTTTTACTAAGGTGTCATCTATATGTTTTTACTCATTTGAAGTTTTATCAAGATGTGATATACAAAGATTTTTAAAAATAGATAATTTACCAATTAATTAAAAGATTTCAAAAAAACAATAAATTTTTTTACAACTATTAAAAACATGTTTGTTTTTAAATTTCAAAATAATAATAATAACAATAATAATTAATAATAATAATAATTTATTTAGACCTTTTTAAATGTTTTAATTAATAATAAAACTATTTTAAATTGAGGATTATTTAACCCTTTATAGTCATTATTATTCCCAGTAATGTAAAAAAATCTACAAAAATTTGTGTCTGTGTTTATTTCTACTTTTCCTTTACTTTATACATATATATGCACAAACTTTTGTTGCTGAGTCCCATATAACCCAACCAGTTACATTTCTCTGTTCTGGGGGGAAAGGAAAATAGAAATGAAACAGCTTTCTAACAATCTTTTACATAATATAATCAGAACAAAGTTCATACCTAAAACTATGTACTCATCAATTTTTTTAGTGATATGACAGACATCTGACAGTCAACAGAATGAATAGTGATCTGCAATTTTGAGATAGATAAAGAATTTAACCATTTGAATATAAGTACACACTGCACTATTAACACCAAGAGATCTACCTCAATTGAAACATTATAAGCTTCTACAAACCATGATAAAGATGCTGCAAAAATGTTTGCAAAAACCTATTCCTGTGAAGGCACTGGAAAATATGAAATTATGTCCTGTTTCTTTTGAGTTTTATGGGCTGGGAAATACAAGCTATGCCTTGCTCCTTTTCTTTAGAGACTAAGAGATTGAAATAATGTCAGGACTATGTTAACTGCTCTATGACTAACAATATGAAATACAAAAATGGGTTGGAGCAAACAGCCCTCAGAGTTGCATGAAAACATTACAACCTCAAGCCAATGACAAAAATCTCCATACATCATCACAACTAAAAATACAGCTAAACACACTTCAACTATCAAACACACAATCCAATCTCCAAAATCATTGATTTTCTATTTAACTCTAAGATGGACTTCTTTAAACATGCATGACAACTGCTATTTTATAAATTTCTAATCATCAATACTCTTGTCACCCATGTAACAGTCATTTTTAAAATTAATTCTGCAAAAAATGCATCCTTTTTTTTCTCAGTCATGGTTTGAGATCAAGTTGAGAATTTTGAAGTGTTGATCACTAGTATGTGATCAGCATTACATTGGGTAGCTATCTATAATGATTGCTAGTGCATGATCATCATCAGCCCTCATTTATCTGGGTAGCCAATTGTAACTCTAAAGAAAATTTGGGTTTAAACCATGAGGACCTGAGCAATTGTATTTATATCCTCAAGTTAAAAAAAAAAAAAATTTAATCTCAAAAGGAATGAGCATAATAGATTACTCTGACAGATCATCACAGCTAAGAATAAATTCGCCAACACTATCCAAAAATATAATGAATACTCAAGAGAAATAACCATTCGTCATCATGAATGATTAGCAATCAAAAATAAATTAGTCAATCTTCAGACTGCATTTAAAATGAGTCTCCTGTAGACCAGGCTAACTATTGAGCCTTTTCCAGCCTGGACAATTATTTGAACCTTAATTTGGATGCACAAACTTAAGTGCTAATCCATAAGAATACAACAAAAAAAATAATGCTGGGATATTAAAACATGCTGATCATCATCAGTGATTCGGCCACTGAGCACTATTAATGTACTGGCCAACTAAACTAAATATAATATAGCACATGGATTTTTGAAGATTATCCTCTCCGCGCCAACCCACGAATCATTATTATCATCATCTGGATGCCCATATATTAAATATAAACCCCCTATCCCATAAAGCTGTTATGTACAAAACTAGCTCAGAAAGCAAGAACTCTATAATTTATTACTGTGAGCCAGAGGGAAATAAATAAATAAATTAGCTTATTATAAATAATCTTAAGCAATTTATGGGTTTCCCCTAGTTATAAATAACTAGTTTTATTGGAATCATTAAGGAAAAAAACAACTAATTCCTAGAATATAAGCTGTCATGATATAAGATCACACACATACTGCCTTTCATGAAACAGGAATTGGATAGAATAAAGTAATTAAAACTCGATATTAAAAAGAAAAACAATTATTTAATAGCGACTTAATAACAATAAAAGACATATATACACATACAGAGTGCAGTACAATTTAGAAACGGACATACAGTATTCGAATTACCATTAAATAATAATAAATCATTAAATTTTACGTGTCTAATTCACACTCATTGATATATACACAGACATGTGCAATATAATTCCTAGACATATTTGAATCGTTATACAATTAATGATTAAAATTTTACATCTATGTGTGTATATGACATTTACCTATTTTAATTTGTTACAATAATATTTTTCAATAACTGAAACACAGGCTTACCAAATACCTGGGTTTATATATGTAATATATAGGGTATATGAGCACAGACTTTCACACGACCCACCATTCTCCACACTATCTCATAACACTGATACACTTGAACACATATATGTTGAAAAGATATATATGTGTTCAAGTGTGTCAGTGTTATGAGATAGTTTGGAGAGTGATGGGTCGTGTGAAAGTCTGTGCTCATATACCCTATATATTAATAATATTTTTCATAGTTTATTTTTAGGTTAATATACATTAAGAATATATAGAATTCACAGATGCATTCATAAAATATAATTTGAATTAGCCATTAAACTCCATTACAGTTTTCTTCTTTTCTTTTAAAAAATATAGTCGATTTTTGATAATTATTTTTTAATTGTTGATTAATTAATTATCAATGCTTTTAAATTAATTTAAAAGATTTGCTTTTTGATTTTAATTCAAACAAAATTATAGTCATTAATAAAGGGAATTTCTTAAATTATTATCTACTTGACAAATAGAAATTATAAAAAAACGTTATTAAGAACATGAAGACATACAGACTATACACACATTTAAAATACATATTAGATGGGCATAATTTGATTATCAATTTTTAGATGGCCACTTAATGTCTCTGCATATCTCAAAGTAGTCAACATTTTTACAAACATGTTCAAACAATCCAGGTGCTTGTTGACCACTTAATCCTTTTATGACAAACTTCAGATTTAATGAAATCCATGTTAAGAGTGTAAAATCATCTGAAAGTGTGGTCCATTAATGAGATACTTATTGTCAATCCAATGACCTGGAAATAGCTATTGAAACTATTTAGAACTGTTGTATATGGCATGATGCTCCAATCTGATGAAAACCTATAATGGCAAATAGATCCTTGATGAAATTTAGGTTCCAAGAATGTCTAGGTGTGTTATTTCTGAAATTATGGCCTCCAGAAAAAATACTAAGCTACACATTCACTTTTATTACTTCTCATTACTATTCAGTAATTTTGGTTGATTTTAATATGAAAATGAAAAAAACAAAATATTTTGAAATGCAATTGAATTTTTGCATTTTTTTTTTTTTGCACTCATTTGGCTAATTGGTCCAAACCTTTATAAATATGCGAATCTTTTAAAGCAATATGCCTGTTATTATAATAGCATCATTTGTTAAAATTTAACTGTGATTTCAATTAAATAAATAGTCATTTTACAAATCCTCTGTAATCATCTTTATCAACTGCCACTCACAAATAAGGATGGCTATTCCAAGTTTAAAGAGAAGAGAAAAATATTGGGAAAAAAACCCACTGAAGATGAATTTTGTGCTGACTATATAAACCAATCCATGATCTATAAATACATCTGCATATAAAATGTGCTAATCCATTATTGTATTCATTTTATACTTTGAGAAGTTAGCCTTTAATTTCTTTTGCAGCAAACTTTTCTTTTTGCAAGACTTCGATACTGCATCTAATTGCAACTCTCAAATGTATTCCATTCTCAGTTCTGTCTCCCCAATGAAATTAATTGGCATTGCACTCCTATGTAATTATAACATAACAAAGTCTGTCTCCCAGTTGAAAACCATGTTTAATTTCACAATAAAATACTCCTTTAGAAAATCTATTGTTTATTCATTTTTCCATCCAAAATAATAGAGAAACATTCAACATAATGAACAGGAACCATTTTTACAGATAATGATTATAGTACTTATGCTGATGATATACATATATATTATAATCTCTAAAAATATATTTGATGAGTATAAAAATCAGTAAAATATAATATTATATAAGCCAAATTAAAATAATGACATTGTGATGTTAACAAAGCTTAGTGGATTCCGGTTAAGTGCTGTATGTCACAATAAAAAGATACAGGAATAAGCTCTTACAATAAAATATTAAACAATACTATTAATAACATAAGAGGAGAAGAAATCTCAACTCTAACACAAATACAAGACTCTTGGTATTGCAAACATATGCAATTGAGGTTCTATTAAAAATCTATATCATACAACATCTACTACTATTACCATCTTTCTTATCCATCTCTTAAATCTCTCATAAGTATCTCACTGCTATGATAAGATAAAACATTAATTTTATAAAATTAACAAGTATTATCTTAAATCATTGCCACAGAAATTCATCATTTGAAAATAATTTCTTTATCAACAAAATAGTTTTTAAATAATATAGTTCATGACATAAATAATAGTATATCAGGGAAATTTGATTATTTAGTTATCAAATATATTTTCTTTGACCCTTCAGATCTATTTCACATAGAACAATATCCTAATGAAATTATTATGTCTCTCATGACATACAACAATATAGTAATGTGTACTTACATATATATAAAGTTGAAAGGAAAATTAAAAATAAACAAAAAAAATTTGTAGGTATTTTCTATATTACACTGAAATAACAGTTACAGATTAAATAATTTTGAATTTTAAAAAAAAATTATAAATGAAGTATTTAAAAAGGTCTAATTAACATTTTATTAATTCTGATTTTGAAATTAAACAAGCATGTTTTATGTTAAATTAAAGCTTGTTACCACATTTTGATAAAATTCCTACAAAGTTGTTTTTGAGCGGATTAAGGTAAAGTGAAATTAGTCATTAACTTTTTTTAATCACGATAAAGAAAACTTAGATTTAATTACCATATTTTTTTTTTTAAATTTCACCATGATTATAAAAAGGTTGGGGAAAAAGGTTAGGGGGAGTTTTAAAATTTTTTCAGATTATGACAGCATTAAAACTATGAAGTGATAGCTGAAGGCAAGGATAAGGTTATCCAGCTACTGCTGTTAGTGCTACATTGGAGGTTTTTTTAATTCAAATGAAGGCCAGGTCCAGATTTTCTGTGGTTCATTAGCCCATATATATTGTGTATTAGCTGGTATATTGAAACTTAAATTTTAGACTAAATGGAGCTGACTGTATGTATGGCAACAGTTACTGGATTATACTTTTCCTGAAGATGACAATAAAACCAGTCTACTGTTTGAAAAGGGATCAGCTTACCAAGAGAGTTCATCAGCTTGATAAAGAATTAGTTTACACATACTGTTTTATCTATATCCAGAAATTTAAAGATAAAGGTACTGCATAAAGTACAGCTGGTGAGTACAGTGTGTTATATATGTATTGAGAATGATATTATTTTAAATAATTTTTTAAAATGACAATTAAAATCTCTAATTTAAAAGTAAAACAAGTAAATAATTTTTGCTTGAAACATAGATCTAAAAACAAAGGATTGATTCATAGATGATTTTATTCTGAACAAAAAACACTCCAAAAGTCTTTCTAAATTAGGAAACAGAACTGGCTGGAGTATTTTTAAAGATGTTTACAATAACCTGGAAAAAAAGAAAAACTTTTATGATGGGCTGTCAAAGAAGTACTATTTTTTTGGAAAAATAAAAAAACTTATTTACAATTGAGGATAGTGAGCCAATGACTTAGATTAGTAAGAAAATATATCATCATCATCATCAACCATTATCAATCCACTGCAGGATGAAGGTCTCTCCAAGTTTAATCCATCTCCGATCTTTAGCTTCTCTTCTCCACAACACCCCTGCACATTTTCTTATTTCATCCATCCATCTCACATGTGGTCTCTTTCTGGGTCTTTTACAATCTCTTGGAATCCAGTTTAAAATTTCAATTGTCCATCTATTATCATCTCTTCTAACAATATGTCCAGCCCAACTCCATTTCAATCTTTTAATTTTTTCAATAAGGTCAGTAACACCTGTTTGTTGTCTTACCCATACATTGCGTTTTTGATCTCTTCTTGTTACTCCCAACATACATCTCTCCATACTCCTTTGAGTGGTTTGAAGTCTCTGTATTGCTCTTCTATTAAGTGTCCAAGTCTCAGATCCATAAGTCAGAACTGGTAAAACACATTTGTTAAAAACCATCCTTTTCAAACACATAGGCATATTTCCTTTTAGAATCAAGTTATTTCTACCAAAAGCTCTCCAACCAAGTTTAATTCTATGATTAATTTCCTCCATTATGTTTCCATCTGTATTAATAATCTGACCAAGGTATTTGTAACTGTTAACTTCTTCTAATTCTTCATAATCAATCTTTATTTTCATATTTTGAGCAAATCGATTAAACATTACTTTAGTCTTTTTAACATTTATCTTTAGTCCTACTTTTCTACTTTCATCTGCTAACTCCTGCAACATTTCCTGCAGCTCTGAAGCATTATTTGCAAAAACAACTACATCATCTGCGAAATCTAAATGACTTAAATACCCTCCATTTACTTTCACTCCTTTAGTTTCCCATTTTAATCCACAAAATACTTCTTGCAGCACTGCTGTAAAAAGTTTTGGAGATATGGAGTCACCTTGTCTTACACCTTTCTCAATGTTGATTTTTCCAGTATCATTATGTAATCTAATTGTTGGTGTTGCATTTTTATAAATATTCTTTAAAATATGACAATATCCTGGATCTATACCTTGATGATCCACTGCTTTAATCACTGAAGAAATGTGTATAGAATCGAATGCCTTTTCATAATCTACAAATCCAAAACATAATGACAACTCATATGCATTTGTCCTTTCTATGACTTCTCTCAATACCTGGATATGATCTATTGTACTAAAACCACATGTAAATCCAGCTTGTTCTCTTGGTTGGTGAAAATCCAAAGTTCTCTGTAGACGAGTTGTAATTATCTTGGTAAAAATTGTATATAAAACTGATAAAAGGCTGATAGGTCTGTAATTTCTAATATCTTCTTTATCACCTTTTTTAAATATTAATATTATTACTGCATTCTTCCAATCTTCCGGTACATCTTTATCATTTAGACATTTGGTATATAACTTTGCTAAAATTGTTTCTATTTCTTCACCTGCTTCTTTAATATATCAATTATAATTCCATCATTTCCTGGAGCCTTTCCTTTCTTCATACATTTAATTGCATGTCTCACTTCTTCATTTAATATTCTGGGCAATTCGGAAGATGTAATAGATATAGGAGGTACTTGTTCTTTATTACTATATAATTCTTGATAAAAATCTTCTACCAATTTCATGATGTCATCTCTCTTTTTAGTAATAATTCCATCTTTTTTTCTTATTGCAGATACAAATTTCCTACCAATACCAAAATGTTGTTTAACATTCTTGAGACTTTTACTTTCTTCTACAGCTTTCCTTGCTATTTCACAGTTATACTTTCTTATATCATTTTC
Source organism: Epiperipatus broadwayi (assembly GCA_028023455.1). Lineage (NCBI taxonomy): Eukaryota > Metazoa > Onychophora > Udeonychophora > Euonychophora > Peripatidae > Epiperipatus > Epiperipatus broadwayi. The sequence goes on along the minus strand of JAQFVV010002154.1, from coordinate 4,626 downwards.
AACTCTTTTCCGTACCATTTTACAAAATTCGAGATATTCAATTCTTTTTAATACATCATTTTTGTATATCTTCATATTCCTTCTTTTCTTCATAAATTACTAGTCTCAGTAGAAATTTTATTAGTCAATTGCTGCTTTTTTCTACCTGCTATCTTTGTTGCAGTTTTTAAAAGTGTATCAGTTATTTTCATATTAATTTCATTCAAATCTGAATCATGTTCAAAATCTCCTAACACTTGAAACCTATTTGTAAGATCTAATTTAAATTCATTAGAATGTTTCTGAAGATTAGGAATATCAATTGTAAATATTGTTCTCCTTAATAATTTTTGTCTCTCTAGTTTTACATTAACACGTAACTTACACCTTACTAATCGATGATCACTTCCTGTGTTAAATTTATTAAGAACATTACAATCTTGAAATATGTATTTTCTGTTAGTCAAAATATAATCCAATTCTGCTGTACCTTCATTTGGATGTTTCTATGTCCATTTCCTTTTAACATTTTTCTCAAAAAATGAATTCATAATATAAAGTTTTTCTTTTTCTGCAAACTCCACAAGTCTATGTCCTCTCTCATTTCTATTACCATAACCAAAATTACCTACAGCAATTTCATCTTTCATTTGTCTACCTATTCTAGCATTAAAGTCTCCCATAACAATTTTAAAATGTTGTTTATTCTGATCAAAAGCCTTTTGTACATCCATATAAAAATCTTCTACTACTTCATCACTATGAGAACTTGTTGGGGCATAAACCTGAATTATCTGCATTTGGTATCTGCTATTAAGTTGTATAACTAATCTTGCCACTCTGTCCGATACACCATCAATCTCCACAATATTGTTCTTCCACTTTTTATTTATAATGAATCCTACTCCACTTGTATTTCCAATATTTGTGCCTTTATAATAGAGTATATGTCCACTTTTTAAATCAATTGTTTCTTCACCTTTTCTTCTAACTTCACAAAGTCCAACAATGTCCCATTTAATATAAGACAGTTCTTCTAATTCTTGCAATCTTCCTTCACTTGAAAGTGATCTGCAGTTGTAAGTACCTAAATAAAAAGTCATCATCAAATGGCAGCCTGGGTCCGCAATCAGGGGATTCTTAGCACCCTCCGCCTTCGGCCACCAACCGCTGCCTTGGTTGATGACTTTACAGCCTCCTGGGAATAAGGGCCATGCTTTATTTTTGTCTGTCATAATTGTATATATGTATTGGAAAAATATTTATCATTTACACAAACATTCATTCTGCCTTATCAGGCACTGAGAAGAAAGACCATGGTATTTCTTGATCTTAAACTCAGAGGTAAAAAGCCAATAAACTCACCACGCTGGCTAATGCATGTTGATGAGCAGCCCATCCATGTCCATATACTATATGAATAATCACATAGTAATAACAGCTGCAACGACAAGAATGTATGGAGTGGACATTAGGAATTTGCCCTGCTCGGTTCCTTTAAGGCCTCCAAGAGGAATCAAAGGGTCTCCTTTCAGTTAATAGCAAACTCCTTTCTGCAGCCAGAAAATATATACTCACATATATGTGTGCATTGGTTATGTATATAGGTTTTTGACATTGAATTGTTTGTGAAAATATAATATTTTTAATAAATTTATTTGTTAACTAATGAAATATCATTAGGATATAAACATCTGTATGTGTTCATATCTGAATGGGTAACCAAACATTAATCATTGTGTATCATTAAAAATGATTAGATCATTTCTGCAGCACATCTGTGCTTATTTATATAGATATGTGTCATGTAAACATCTAAAAATGTCTATAAATTGTTAAATTAATTATTTATTATAAAAATGAATTTCATTTTTAGATCTATGACAAATCAAATATGTTCGCAAATATTATGCCATATGTCTGTGCTTATATTTAGGTGTGTTTTATGTAAATCTATTATGAGGTATTTGTAAATGACAATGAGATTGCTTATTGTATTAATCAAAATCAGAATGCCAGATTTATATTTGTGGCATACTCAGCAGACCTTCATTTCATTTTATTGTTTCTAATTAATAAATTTATATTTCATTGTTAAAATTATTCCATTGAATTTATTTAATCCAAAACAGTTTTAGAATATTATATAATTGTATTATGTCTTACTTACAGTAACAATTATGGAGTTTCTTCTCTCTAGGCTGGATTCATGCATAATGGTCTATTTAGTGTTTATGGACATCCAAATGATGGTGCTGGATGACACAAAGGGGATAATCTTTAAAGTCCATGCACTACATTTCATTTTTAATTATTTATTTAAAAATTTAGTTTATAGTTGGCCAGTATACTAATGGTACTAAGTGGCCAGAACATTGGTGATGATCAACATGTTTTAGTATTCTAGCATAATTTTTTTAATTGTTATATTCTTATGGATTAACACCTTTAAGTATATGTTTCCAAATTATTATGTTGTATTGCTGCACTAAGTTTGGCAAGGGCTAAATAATTAGTCTGGTCTGTTGTACACCCATTTCAAAACTAGTCACAAAATTGACTGTTGATTTTATTTTTATTGTTGATCATTCATGATGAATAATAATTATTGCTTTTCTATAATGTTGGTGAACTTATAATCAACATATTTATAATTAGTTCTGTGCAGATCTCTCTGGCTCATGCTTCATAGTTATTCATTATATAATTGTGTATTTAAATTTTGTAGTAATTGGGATTGGTGATGATGATTTTATCACCCCAGGTTCACCACAGATTCTTCATACCATTAGACTAGTAACTAAATAAGACATATACTTACCCTTAAGTTAATATCTTATTACAATAATAATAATTATTATTAATTTAAAATAAAGTACATGATCTCTTAATTTGGAATAAGTTAATTAATAATCTATGATGACATTCAGATATCAAGAATTGGTAAGGGATTTTATAGCCATTCTAACTACTATAGAATAAATTTACCTAAATATTTGCCAGATCTGAGTTAAGTTTTCTATTAATTTAAATTTTTCATAGAATAACAAATATAGTATTTCATTACAACAGTTTTAAAATAAATAAACAGGCACAGTGATCTTTTCATAAATAAACTAATTTGCCTGAAATGATCTCAAATAATAATATGCAATTATAATTTTTTATTAAACAAAAAGTACATATTTTTTTGATATAATTATCACACTTAAATACAATTCTATAAAGTGATTCTTATTAATTTCATTATATCACATACCTTTATGACAAAACACTTAAAATAATTTATATTTTAATAATTGTTTAGATTTGATCTGGATAAATGACTATAAGAAATTTCTTAATAAGAAAAATAAATATTTTTAGAGTAAACAAATACAAAAAATAGGTCACAAATATCATATCATTTAGGTCCACAAAGTTTCCACAAATACAACTTTTTTTAAAAAACTATGTCATAAGGTTAAGTTACACTAGTATTATAAAAAAATATTAAATTTGGTTAAGCAAAAATAATCTGATTGGTCAAAAGAAACTCTGTTAATTTAGATTCTAATAAATTCTCACATATTAAATCATTCATAATATTCTTTTCATGTGTAGTGTCCCTTGCATGAATATTTAACATTACTTAAAATACCAGCTTATCAATCCAGAAACAAAGGGGTGATAAGAGAGATGTATATTGTCTATTTATGCCTAAGATACAACTTAAAAACTTGAAGTTAATTATTTATCCTATTTATGTCCTAACTCAGCAAAACTTAAATACAGGACTTATATATCAACAATATAATATTCATTAAAGCTGTAGCTTCAAGCACATGCGTATAAAGTGCGATAGTAGGGACCTCTACATCAACAATATCTAAATAACACAAGAATGCTAAAAGAGGAAAGGGTGACATTCCTCAATACCTTGTTAAAAACAACTATAATTGCATGGAAAATCTTAGTAAAATATTAAACATGCTTTTTAAAATATATTTCAATAACAAACTATATTACTATAAAAAAGCAAAGTAAATGTATGATGACATAACTCAAAATAGGTGCACTTACTTTTGAGAGCAATAAAAATGATATAGGACTTTGTCACTAATCAAGAAATAATGAGAATGCACATCATGGACAATAACATTAAATAGAATTACCTTAAATTAGATAGAGTCTAAGCTATATCTCCAAAAAATATATGCTAGTGAGATAAAATATATAAGTCATTAATGCTACCATTTCTTGAAATAAACTAATAAAAATGGTGAGAGAGATGAATGCTACATCTCTAATGATACTGATAAAAATAAACATTTCTAGGTAAAGAAAGCGAAACTAAATGTGCAATTTCTAAATAAAATGCTATAACAAATGTGAAAGGTGATAAATAATAATGCTAAATATAGCTTGATTAAAAATAAGCAATAAAATAAATAATAGAAATATACACCTGCTTATAATGCAACAGCATACTAATATATCTCATAAATAAATGATTCATAAGAAAAAGAAAACATACTATTAAAAAATATGCAAATGCCATATACTGATATTCTGAGACCTTTGACCAAAATATTACTAAAATAGTGTAAGAAAATATGCATTTAAAATAATGACCTTGTAAGCAAAAATTATAAACAAAATAGGAAC
>JAQFVV010002153.1:0-33521 GCA_028023455.1 Epiperipatus broadwayi | reverse complement strand
ATATATATTAATTACATATCCTGGACTAATAAAATATACATACATCTAGGCATAAAAAAATCATACCCTATAAGTGAAAGTCTATCCATATTCACTCACTATCATAGCTTCCGATTCATTACTTCCAATTTAAAGTGTAGAGATGAATTTTTTGTGAATAGAGAAGATAAACATGTGTGGTAACTAATTCAAATTTGAATTTAATTCCTTTCATATTGAACTTTCAATGTTTCCTCTCAGGTATATAAATATCCAACTTTCAAGAAAACAAATGCAAAATTACACATCACTGCCAGCCTTAATTTTCCTTTTTTCACTGGCAATAATGTGCAAGAGAATTTCCTTAATGACATGATCCAGTTTAAAATTAAATGAGGAATTAATACTAGCTTTTCCTTTCTTTTTGACTTATGAAAGTGAAGTTTAGATTGCTTATTATAATACAAGTTGAATTGATCGATCTTGTAGATTTTCTTGACATAAAATACATGATTGCAATTCTGGATATTTTAACCACGGAATATATATTTATATACCTGACTTGCAATACACTGCATTTTCGAGGGGTTTTCTTCCTTTCAAACTTTTGCCACTTCACCTGGAATTTCATGAGCAAGATGCCCCATTGGTTAAAATTTCTATTCTTCCATGGTTTTATGAATTAACTATTTAGACAATAAAATTTAATAAACGTTTGAAGACAGAGAAAAACTATCCATGCTATGCAATGACAAAATGATAAGAACTAAAAATACAGTTTCTCCTTTCTATTTATAGTATACTCTTGATGACATTATTGTTGTAACGACTGTTGGTAATCACTCAATTTTAACTCGATGATGAGCAATCTGTTCAAGAAAGTTTTGCCTCCTTTTTGTAAGTGAAATGGAGATTTTAAAAAATTGGATACATTGAAAATGAAATCTACTTTCAATATGATTTTTCATTTAAATCCAAAATAAAGAATTTACATGCTTTTTAATAATAACTTTCTCTTAAATTAATTCACAAACAAATACATGTGGTACATAAAACATTTAATTGCACAATAGGTTTTGATATGGTGTTTGCAATAACAAAAATTGGAACATATAATACTTACTTAAGAAACAATGTTGATTTTATTCAAATAATCTTTCTTGATACACTTAACTATTTCTAAAATCTCTTTATTTCTTATCTGTTTATGTTTTTTTCTGAGATTGATTACAACTGATTTAGGATTTTGAAGCTAGAATTAGCAGTAAACAATATTATTTTAAAGTATTAGGTTGCCATGGTTATCAAGTTAACTTTGTATTTCAAGATCTCCATTATCCATGAATCAAATGAAAAGAAATCTGAGCAAGATCATCACACTTCCTTATTTTTTTAAATACCTTGACTTATAGTTAATCTGAATACTTACAATATATTTATTGTAAGTATATGGTTGGGTTCGATGTTTGTCAAGCCTTGTTTAAATGGTTAAGTATGAAAAATTTTTAATTTTAATTTTTAACAATTGTAATATATTAGAACAGTGTATTAACTTGATGGTATCTAATAGTAATTGCCAAATTGTATTTTAAAAGTAAGTAAATTTTATCAGTAAATCTTCTGAAAGTGATAAGGACCCAGACTGTTCAAAATATAATAAGCCCTCTGGCAGGGTGTGTATAAGATTCTATATGCAGTTTGCCAGGTGGGAAAATTTTCAATAATATTAAAATAATTTAATAGTATTATTATTAATTTAACAGTATAAATATGTTTTGGTATTTTATTATTATTATTAAATAATAATAGTTAGAAAGATTTAAATTTATAACTCTTCTAAATCAATATTTGTAATCAATTCCTAAGTATATTTTGTTATAGTGATTTAAGTTAATATTGAATAGTCTGATTAATTATTACATATGAATATAGGGGAGAAGTATTAATTATATGCACACTATGCTGTTATTGCACTATTTTTAATTGTATTACAATTCAATGTAATAAAAAGTATAAATAACTTAACATAAGTAGTAGAGGGAGGACTATTAATGAGAACTACAAGAAATACATTAACATCTGAAACAACAAAACTAAATAAATCAAGAAGAAAGCTTAAAAAGTGATAACACTGTATTTAAATTGACCAAAACTAAAACATATTGCAATTCTTAAATCATGGAATAGAACATTTTAATTCCTTGTGTGCATATGAACTCCAGAACCATTGATCAACATTTGCCAATATTTTACACTGGGAGAAAAATGAAGACCAGTTTGAAAATCAAGTATTTTACCAAGAAGAAGCTTGAATTCAAAACCAGACAAAAAATCGTAACCATGAAATTTTATTCTACATATCATTACAATTTTTATTATTATAATTATTATGTACATTTGAAAATCTCTCATCAATTGTTTAAATGACAAAAAAAAGTATTATGTACATTCACTTATAGAGCAAGTATAAAATACTTTTGCTTTTATCAAGTATAAACTAAAAATCTAATTAAAAATAATTTGGACAAATCTTTTAAAATTCACATTGAATCAAGTGAAATTGACTCCAAATAGATAATAAAGGTTTAATGAATTTACAAAAATGCATGAACTTTTTTTTTTTTTTTTTTTTAAATCGTCTGATAAATCTTTTGAAGCACTAATTTGATTCATCATTGAAAATGAAAATTGAAATACATTTATTATACTAATAAATGAAAAAAAATGTTTAACTTACATTTATTAAAGGTCTTTAATGGAAATCCTGATAAGAGAAAATAAAACAATAATCATTTATTATATTATTCCAGAAAATATTTAATAATATGAATATAAAAACATAAATGAATAAATATCTGCTTCTTAATAACTGAGAAGGAATGTTGGAATTAATATTAGTTTTAAGTATTAACAAACGAACTCAAAATAAATTGAAATGCTGAAGTTGTCACAAACTATTTAAAAAGTATTACTATGGATAAAATGAAATAAAAAAAAATGCTTGTGTGAAAGTTTTCTTTTGCTACTTAAAGTTATAATTAAAATTACAATTTAGTCAAATAATATGGATCCAAAATTCTGCAAAAAATAATTATAAGCATTATTACATCGGTATTATATTGCAATAAAAATGTTGATGATTTGATTTTACTATATTGAGATAGCCAAGAGAAAATATGAATGCTTTGTTTGTAAAATCTTTAACCCATAATAATGTCATTTCCCTAGTCAGTCAGCTCATAGAAAAGAAACTCAGATTATGAACTAGGGGAATAAAATAAGATAATAATGTTTTTTTTTAATTTTGTTGTTCATGTTTGTTATTATATTATATTAGTTTTCACTAGGATATATATATATTGTGCCAAGTCTGAATTGGCACATGTATATAAAATAATTTTGTCTAAAAAAATTATTAAAATAAAAATCTTTCGTAAAAGGGTTTGAAATAAAAGTTGGAAAATAATTGATTAAAAGTGGGAAGGGGTTTTCTTTAGAAAGTTAAACTAAAAGTTTTATAAAAGGAAGTAAAGTTTTTCTTATTAGTATTAGTAAAAATAAATAGTTTTGATGTGTAGAATAAAATTATTATTATTAGTTGAAATATAATTCAAGTTTAAAATACAAATCTCTTTTATTTAAATTAAAGAAAGAAAGGTAATCTTAAAACTAGTTTTGATTTTAGAATAAAATTATATATGTGCGTATATATGTGCAATTGTAAATAAAAAAATGTATGCATAATAAATATTAAAATGAAATAAAAGAAGATTATCATTAAAAAACACAGCAGTGGCTACTAATTAAAGATATAAAAACAACACGTTGTGATGGCTACTACTAATTAAACGATCTTCAAAAACATAGAATTATCAAAGGAATTTCGACAACAGATATTGCCGGAGGATATTAAAAAACAACATGTCATAGGTATAAAGAACCAATTTTTTATCAGACATTCAGGGAGGACAATCATTTCAGTCTAGTCTAGAGATAACAGTGCAATTTATTATGTATCCAGAAACAGAAATGCAGTGTTAAAACCTTCGGAAAACATACGTCTTACTCCAGCCTGAGTCAAATAAGATCAGCAAGATCTGCCCATGAAATAATGTCTTCGTAACAGCTTGAAGAATCTCCGTCAATATCTAATTGTCTCCAATAATAATAAAAGTGAATAATAATGAAACTCTTTAAGGAAACGTCCCAGCCGGCTGGAAATATTCTCACCTAAAGCAGTAACCAAAGAAAATGAAGTTCTACATCCACATTCAAAATCCTAGGTAATAATATTTCATGTTCTTATTTCTATAGTAGCCATCACATTAATTCATAAAACCTCCAGAGACAAGTAATTTGAACTCTATAAGCATGCATAAAATGAACTCTTGATGTGCGTGTTTGTTAATGCTGTATGATTTTATAAACATCAAATATTATTTATGCTTTCTCATAAGATATATATTATAGTGTGTTAATTTAAAATGTGCACGTGGTATATTAGATTTATAAAATGTTTAAAATTAGTAAATGTTAATTAAAATAAATGGTCTTTAAAACTTAAACTTTATTTGTCGGTCAATTCTTTTTACCAATCTTGTCATCAATTGTTTTCACCACATAATTAATAATATTTTGTTAATGATTAAAAAAAAATAGACTGAGCTAGTTAAGGGAATTGTTTCGAGCACTGGATTATGAGCCTACTGTCCAGATATGTTAGTTTTAGACTAGCTGGCGCCTGGGGTTTACTCTGAAACAAATAAAGTGTTTGGATAGTAGGGGTTTGAATTTAGCAGCCAAGGTGGGCCACAAAATGATTGTGGGTATTGTTAATAGTTAAAGCTATCAATAATATTTCCCACTTTGCTCGAATGTGCTGGTTCGTTCATGTAACATTTATAATTACACCTGGGTCTCGTTTTACTCGATAGATAGGTTCCTCAGAAAACACGCACAAATGAAATCACACAAAAATAGACGTAACTTATATTGAAAAAGGGGGATGCGGTCTGTGATTTTTCAAAATTCGCATAAAAGCAAAGCACCAACGTAAAATTAGTTTAAAATTCGCACAAAAAAAATAAGGAAATAAAATATGACTAATAAAAAATTTCAAATTTGAAAAAAATTGATACAAGACAAACTTTTTTTAACTATAATATTTAATTTTATTCAAAATAATATATTTTTATGCATAATTTACAGTACAGTAATTTACATTTTTTTATACACGTTTTATTTATTAAGATTTTCTGGTGACAACGTAATTAGTAATTAATCTTTGAGACGATGATTTTATTAATTGTTTACAAAGCTCGCAATATCCAGACATACAACCATTTAGCTCTCGTTGGAATTTAAGAGCACGTTAATGATTAGTGTCATTAATAAGAAAATAATAATTGATTACGTTCTTTTTTAAAAAGCAAAAACAGAATGTGATTTAAAATGCAAAATTAACATGCACAATGTTTGAACAAATTTACATTATAATCTTGTAAAATTTAATGTGTATGCATAAAATGTGGAAATCATGATTTTAATTTCATTATTGCATAAAATCTTACTATTATAAAGCACTGAAAATATTGAAATTACTAAGTTGAAAGTCGCATTCCAATAATGTGCTATTACTTTCAATATAACATAAGTGCACAAAATTTATTATTTAAAGTAATAGCGCATTATCGGAAATCGACTTCCGATGAAACACGAATCGCGTAACTTCAAAACCGTGTTAAATAAGTCCGCGTAAAAAGAGACCCAGGTGTACATAAGATTATAAATGTGTTATAAAGAAGTTTGAAACCAGCCAAAACTTTTGCAGTGTAAGTAAAATCTACGGAGCAAACCCAGTACATTAAATGGCTATACCCAACTTGGGGCTGAACCTAAGAAACAATAGTAAGTAAACACTTTGTTTCTTGTTTGAGAATAAAATTAATTTTATACAAAAGCTAAATTACTTATTTAAATTGGTTTAAATTTAAAAAAAAGAATTGACCAAAAACTTTTTTTTCTTTAAATGAAAAGAGATTTATGCTATTTACGTTCGTTAAATCATTCTGTTAAATCACAGACAGTTAGGTGTTTTGGGTGGAGTTAAGGCATTAAGAATGGGTAGATAAAAGGACAAAGGGGGTAGAGTCAGCATATGTTTCTGCTTTAGTAAGAAAAATAAATAAACAATAATAATTTTTGATTTGTTAATGCAAAAGATAATTTTAAAAAAATAAAAAGTAATAGCGTAACTATGAATAAAGAAATGGAGTTGGAAGAAAGCCCAATATATTTTAAAAATCCCCAGGTAGTGGAAAAAGAGAAAGAAGAAGTATCTGAGACATCAATGATGATGAATATGATGCAAGATCTCAAAGAAGAATTGTGTCAGAAATTTGAACAAGGCCAGCTACAACTTAAAACAGAAATTAAGGAACTCAGAGCGGAAGTAAGAGAAATAAGACATAAAATTACAGGAAAGGTAGAGATAAATCAAAAGATCATAGAATTAAATTTTGTCAAAGAAAATAAGGAAGTTGAGGTCATGAAAGAGATAGTAGAGTCAGATAGTGGTAAATATAGTAGTTTGGAAATAAAAATTGAATTAGAATCAGACAGCATTGCGACATATAAAGTAGAAACAAATGTAGATCAAGAAATAGAAGAGAGACATAAGTTAAAGGTAGAAGATAGTGCAGAAATGTTTTTACAAAAATTTAAAAAGGTTAAAGTAAAAGTTTGTGTTTGTTTCAAACGGAGATTTAAAATGAAGTGAAAGAATAGGAAAAAATATTCACAGTTAGGAAAAATATGGAGGTCTGTGAAGCTTAAAGGTTTTCTGATTTACAAGGCAGAAAATAGAACAAAACAAGAAAGAGATAAAGCAATAAATTTTAATCGAGGAAGAGATGTGAGAATATGGAGTATAATTTATGATAGTGAGTTAGTAGAAAAAAAGAAGGAACCACCTGACATAGTTTAAAAGTTAGTAAATGGGCGGAATAGTAAAGGAAATAAATAAAAAGGACCGGAAATGGACAATGAGCATGAATATGATTATTCTAACATCAATAATCTGGTAAATTAAATCTGAAACTTTTATTAAAACTTAAGACAATAAATTAAAAATAAATGAATAATGATAAATTAAAAGGAAAGTCAAAATCAGGATTTGTTTAAGTAATAATAATAACGGAGGCTTCATAGAATAAAAGATTTTTTCCCCTCTCCACGCACAGATTAATAAAGAAAAATATTCGTAAATAAATGGGTCAACTTAATGTTTTAAAAGTAAAGCCTGTAGGATTAAAAAATGAAAAAGATAATGGAATTTCTAGAATAAAACCAAGTTAGTCAAATAGATATTTGCATAATAATGAATCATAAGAAAGTAAAAGTTTTTTTTTTCTGAGTACACGCACATTAAAATGAAATAGTTTTCTGAATATATGCATGTTAAATAAGGAAGTTAAAGTAATAGTTTAAGAAAAAAAAATTGTAATATACATAAATATGGATAATGTTCGTATGGGTTTAAAAATAATATCGTAATATAAATAAATATGTAAACTGATGTCTGTGATAGTTTAGAATAGTATTGTAAGATTAAATAAAATAGGAAGTCAATCTAAGTTGTATTAAGAGTGTATAAGGGTTTGAAACTAAAGGGAATGAGGGTAGTATAGAAATAAGTTTAGTTAAGGATAAGTTTAAAGCTGTCGACTGGATAAAATTTAGTACCCGTAATGGACTTATCAGGGATCATTCCTCATTTTCCAAAGTGTAAGACAGAAATGGACAGTTGAAAATTCCTGCCATTCGCAGTGACCTCTTTTTTTTCAAGTCTGGTAGAAACCTGGCAAATGAAGCTTTGATTTTATATACATGTAAGTTGGTATAAGTCAGAAAATCTGCTTCCACTTCATTTCCAAAAGATCCCTGTGCCACAAATTTAGTTTGTCCCGGTGGTCGCTATCCAGAACTCAGAACATTGTAAGAAATGTTGCCAGAACCAAAAGAAGTATAGCATAATTAAAGATTGCCCTTAGTACGTTAAGTAAAAGATATCAAAAAGCAAACTTAGAAAATTAATAAATATTTAGAATCAAGAATTAAAGTTGCAAGAGATAAAATGGCCAAAAATGACGCATTTTACTCTAAAACGAAGGGGGGGGGGTGTAATGTGACAAGGCCAAATTGGCACATGTATATAAAATAATTTTGTCTAAAAAAATTAATAAAATAAAAATCTTTTGTAAAAGAGTTTGAAATAAAAGTTGGAAAATAATTGATTAAAAGTGGGAAGGGGTTTTCTTTAGAAAGTTAAACTAAAAGTTTTATAAAATGAAGTAAAGTTTTTCTTATTAGTATTCGTAAAAATAAATAGATTTGATGTGTAGAATAAAATTATTATTATTAGTTGAAATATAATTCAAGTTTAAAATATAAATCTCTTTTATTTAAATTAAAGAAAGAAAGGTAATCTTAAAACTAGTTTTGATTTTAGAATAAAATTATATATGTGCGATTGTAAATAAAAAAAAAATGTATGCATAATAAATATTAAAATGAAATAAAAGATTATCATTAAAAAACGGAGTGGTGGCTACTAATTAAAGATATTAAGTAATAACCTGTATATTTATACTTTACGTTTGTCCAATATAATAATAAATCGTGCTTTCACACTTCCAATGTAAAGCTATAACAACAAATTGAAAATTAATAAGCTTTATGTTGGAAGTGTGAAAGCACGATTTATTATTAATTAAAGATATGAAAACAACACATTGTGATGGCTACTACTAATTAAATGATCTTCAAAAACAGGATTATCAAAGGAATTTCGACAACAGATATTGCCAGAGGATATTAAAGGACAACACATCATAGGTATAAAGAGCCAATTTTTTATCGGACATTCAGGGAGGACAATCATTTCAGTCTAGTCTAGAGATAACAGTGAAATTTATTATGTATCCAGAAACAGAAATGCAGTGTTAAAACCTACGGAAAACATATGTCTTTCTCCAGTCTGAGTCAAATAAGATCACCAAGATCTGCCCATGAAATAATGTCTTCGTAATAGCTTGAAAAATCTCTGTCCATATCTAATTGTCTCCAATAATAATAAAAGTGAATAATAATGAAACTCTTCAAGGAAACTTCAGAGCCAGCTGGAAATATTCTCACCTAAAGCAGTAACCAAAGAAAACGAAGTTCTACGTCCACATTCAAAATCCTAGGTAATAATATTTCATGTTCTTATTTCTATAGTAGCCATCACATTAATTCATAAAACCTCCAGAGACAAGTAATTTGAACTCTATAAGCATGCATAAAATGAACTCTTGATTTGCGTGTTTGTGAATGCTGTATGATTTTATAAACATCAAATATTATTTATGATTTCTCATAAGATATATATTATAGTGTGTTAATTTAAAATGTGCGTGTGGTATATTAGGTTTATAAAATGTTTAAAATTAGTAAATGTTAATTAAAATAAATGGTCTTTAAAACTTAAACTTTATTTGTCGGTCAATTCTTTTTACCAATCTTGTCATCAATTGTTTTATTAATTCTTTTCACCACTAATTAATAATATTTTGTTAATGATTAAAAAAAATAGACTAAGCTAGTTAAGGGAATTGTTTCGAGTGCTGAATTATGAGCCTACGGTCCGGATACATTAGTCTTAGACTAGCTGGTGCCCGGGGTTTACTCTGAAACAAATAAAGTGTTTGGATAGTAGGGGTTTGAATCTAGCAGCCAAGGTGGGCCACGAAATGATCGTGGGTATTGTTGATAGTTAAAGCTATCAATAATATTTCCCACTTTGCTCGAACGTGCCGGTTCGTTCACGTAACATTTATAATTAAATAAGATTATAAATGTGTTATAATAAAGTTTGAAACCAGCCAAAACCTTTGCAGTGTAACTAAGATCTTCTACGAAGTGAACGCAGTACAATATATATATATATATATATGGCTGTAGAAAGGAGTTTGCTATTAATTGAAAGGAGACCCTTTGATTCCTCTTGGAGGCCTTAAAGGAACTGAGCAGGGCAAAGTCCTAATGTCCACTTCATACATTCTTGTCATTGCAGCTGTTATTACTATGTGATTATTCATATAGTATACGAACATGGATGGGCTGCTCACCAACATGCATTAGCCCACATGGTGAGTTTATTGGCTTTTTTACCTCTGAGTTTAAGATCAAGAAACACCCTAGTCTTTCCTCTCAGTGCCTGATATGGCAGAATGAATGTTTGTGTAAATGATAAATATTTTTCCAATGCATATATATAATTATGACAGACAAAAATAAAGCATGGCCCTTATTCCCAGGAAGCTGTAAAGTCACCAACCAAGGCAGCGGTTGGTGGCAGAAGGTGGAGGGTGCTAAAAATCCCCTGATTGCAGACGCTGCCATTTGATGACGACTTTTTATTTAGGTACTTACAACTGCAGATCACTTTCAAGTGAAGGAAGATTGCAAAAATTAGAAGAAGAACTGTCCTATATTAAATGGGACATTATTGGGCTTTGTGAAGTTAGAAGAAAAGATGAAGAGATAATTGATTTAACAAGTGGACATATACTCTATTATAAAGGCACAAATATTGGAAATACAAGTGGAGTAGGATTCATTATAAATAAAAAGTGGAAGAACAATATTGTGAAGACTGATGGTGTATCTGTCAGAGTGGTAAGATTAGTTATACAACTTAATAGCAGATACCAAATGGAGGTAATTCAGGATTATGCCCCAACAAGTTCTCATAGTGATGAAGTAGTAAAAGATTTTTATATGGATGTATAAAAGGCTTTTGATCAGAGTAAACAACATTTTAAAATTGTTACGGGAGACTTTAATGCTAGAATTGGCAAACAAATGAAAGATGAAAGTACTGTAGGTAATTTTGGTTATGGTAATAGAAATGAGAAAGGACATAGACTTCGGGAGTTTGCAGAAAAATAAAAACTTTATATTATGAATTCTTTTTTTGAGAAAAATGTTAAAAGGAAATGGACATGGAAGCATCCAAATGATGGTACAACAAAATTGGATTATATTTTCACTGACAGGAAATATATATTTCAAGATTGCAATGTTCTTAATAAATTTAACACAGGAAGTGTTCATCCATTAGTAAGGTGTAAGGTATGTGTTAATGTAAAACTAGAGAGACAAAAATTATTAACAAAAACAATATTTATAGTTGATATACCTAATCTTCAGAAACATTCTAATGAACTTAAATTAGAACTTACAAATCGGTTTCAAGTATTGGTAGATTTTGAACATGATTCAGATTTGAATGAAATTAATATGAAAATAACTGATACACTTTTCAAAACTGCAACAGAGATAGCTGGTAGAAAAAAGCAGCAATTGACCAATAAAATTTCTACTGAGACTAGAGAATTTATGAAGAAAAGAAGGAATATGAAGATATACAAAAATGATGCATTAAAAATGATTGAATATCTCGAATTTTGTAAAATGGTGCGAAAAAGTGTTGAAAATGATATAAGAAAGTATAACTGTGAACTAGCAAGGAAAGCTGTAGAAGAAAATAAAAGTCTTAAGAATGTAAAACAACATTTTGGTATTGGTAGGAAATTTATATCTGCAATAAGAAAAAAAGATGGAATTATTACTAAAAAGAGATATGACATCATGAAATTGGTAGAAGATTTTTATCAAGAATTATATAGTAATAAAGAACAAGTACCTCCTATATCTATTACATCCTCCGAATTGCCCAGAATTTTAAATGAAGAAGTGAGACATGCAATTAAATGTATGAAGAAAGGAAAGGCTCCAGGTAATGATGAAATTATAATTGATATATTAAAAGAAGCAGGTGAAGAAATAGAATTTTTTTTAGCAAAGTTATATACCAAATGTCTAAATGATAAAGATGTACCAGATTATTGGAAGAATGCAGTAATAATATTAATATTTAAAAAAGGTGATAAAGAAGATATTAGAAATTACAGACCTATCAGCCTTTAATCAGTTTTATATAAAATTTTTACCAAGATAATTACAACTCGTCTACAGAGAACATTGGATTTCTACCAACCAAGAGAACAAGCTGGATTTAAAAGTCGTTTTAGTACAATAGATCATATCCAGGTATTGAGAGAAGTTATAGAAAGGACAAATGAATATGAGTTGTCATTATGTTTTGGATTTGTAGATTATGAAAAGGCATTTGATTCTATAAACATTTCTTCAGTGATTAAAGCATTGGATCATCAAGGTATAGATCCAGGATATTGTCATATTTTAAAGAATATTTATAAAAATGCAACAGCAACAATTAGATTACATAATGGTACTGTGAAAGTCAACATTGACTCCATATTCCCAAAACTTTTTACAGCTGTGCTGCAAGAAATATTTTGTGGATTAAAATAGGAAACTAAAGGAGTGAAAGTAAATGGAGATTATTTAAGTCATTTAGATTTCGCAGATGATGTAGTTGTTTTTGCAAATAATGCTTCAGAGCTGCAGGAAATATTGCAGGAGTTATCAGATGAAAGTAGGAAAGTAGGACTAACAATAAATATTAAAAAGACTAAAGTAATGTTTAATCAATTTGCTCAAAATATGAAAATAAAGATTGATTATGATGAATTAGAAAAAGTTAACAGTTACAAATATCTTGATCAGACTATTAATACAGATGGAAACATAATGGAGGAAATTAATCATAGAATTAAAGTTGCTTGAAGTGCTTTTGGTAGAAATAACTTGAAACTAAAAGGAAATATGCCTATGTGTTTGAAAAGGAAGATTTTTAACAAATGTGTTTTACCAGTTGTTACTTATGGATCTGAGACTTGGACACTTAATAGAAGAGCAATACAGAGACTTCAGATCACTCAAAGAAGTATGGAGATATATGTTGGGAGTAACAAGAAGAGATTGAAAATGCAATGTATGGGTAAGAGAACAAACAGGTGTTACTGACCTCATTGAAAAAATTAAAAGATTGAAATGGAGTTGGGCTGGACATATTGCTAGAAGAGATGATAATAGATGGACAATTGAAATTTTAAACCAGACTCCAAGAGATTGTAAAAGACCCAGAAACAGACCACATGTGAGATGAATGGATGAAATAAGGAAGTGTGCAGGGGTGATGGGGAGAAGCTCAAGATCGGAGAAGATGGATTAAACTTGGAGAGACCTTGATCCTGCAGTGGATTGATAATGGTTGATGATATATATATATATATGTCATATTATTATTACTATTTGTGGGATATTCCATGTAGTTAAAAAAAAAAAAAGCTAAATGCTGACGTTTCAGTACAATATCAAGTACCTTCCTCAGAGCGTTCTCTTTTTTAAATTATAATAAGAATAATAATAGGACATCTTTTATCCATGAAAATATTAGAATTAATGTATATTGTAATGGATTGGAAAAACCCTTTAGGATGGTACACCCAGAGCCTTCTCTACTTACGGGTCCTATTACAACTCGGGATTCTAACTCAGTGTAGACATTTGCCTTTAACTCTGCTCAAGGATGGATTTAAATAGGATGTCAATAATATGACCTCTATATAGATCCTTAATGGCTACTGCTAATAATATATTAAAAATCTGTATACATATATAATAGCCATTCTGGTGAGTGAAGTATGAATGATGCTTAATAATCTAGAGACCAGAGAAACAAAGATTTTAACTTCAAACCACAAATATTTATTATGAAATCTGGGTTAAATGTACAATATTTATGAATTAATAAAATATATACATGGATATAATAAAATATTGATTTGTCTTTACTACAATAAAACTAGCTGTGTGAAATAAAAATTATAAAATTATAGTGCATAATGTACAATAAAATACCAATTAATTTATATATGAAATTATATTACTAGATGTACAATTATCATTTTGTTTATGTCCTTTAAATGTATCTCAAGGTTAAGTCCATGAATTGCTAATTTGTGTTTTGTATAGTTCATTCATAAACGGTTATTCATGCAAACAAGAAAATGTATTTATATAAAATTACTTATTAATTAGTTTGATTTTAATATATTAATTGTCTACTAAATGTAAATATTTAAGATCTTACCTTTTGTCTTTAAGTCATTGTCCAGTTTAATTTAAGCATTCAATTATGCTAATATTTTATTTACAAACATATATAATATATTTATGTATACCTTGAGTTGTGTATTTGTATTTTTCTCTCCCTATAAAAATCTAAACAAATGGGTTCTTTTTAAAAAAAAATGTTTGCTACAAATGAATAAAAGGGTGAGAAAAATGTATACTCAACTCTCAGTATACATTTAAAAAAAAAAATACTTAAAGCATAAAATTAAATGAAATTTTGGAATTCCTTAAAAACAATAGCAAGTTAAATTTTCAAGAGTGGCTTCTGTATTCTTAGCAGATAAGGTCCTTCTTTTATTCACGTATATTAAATCATATTAAACATTCCAAGCATTGACAATTCCCACGACGAAATCGAATTCCTAGGCGTTTGATTTTATAGCCATCGCCTTTCTAATTCCATCTCCAGATCATTCCACGCTGATTTAAACATTAAATATACCAATGAATATTATACTCCATCACCCGCCAATGACACCAAGGAGTTAGAAAAATTCCCTGACACTTAATTAGCAAAATTGCATCGTTAGATATTATTTACACCCATATAAATTGTTAAATATAAATCTTTTTCCAAGGCTTGCGTTATAATATAAAACGAACGCTATTTCTATGCAGTTTTTATTTATATATATATGAGATGCAGGATAAAGATTTTACTTTAAAAGTAATAAAAATTAGTGTTAATAAAGTTCTACTTCATCATTAGTGGACTTTATCTTTTACAAAAAACATTTTATAGTAATTATATTTTTGACAACGATAAATAAATATGAAGCTCTTAAAATTTATTTGAACTAACAAAAGTTTATCACTTAAACAATGTCTTTTTTCCTTTTTTAAAATATTTTACACTAATAACTAATGAAATTCCAAATATTAAACAGTTTATTTTTAATATCAAAAGGAAATCATAATAACTAATATAATAACCATTAAAATATTCTTATTCTATAACTTTACTTTCACATATTCCATTTGAACAAAAAAAAACAACCAACAACTAAAAAATTCTCTGTTGCTTAGTTTTTTTTCGCGTTCCAAAATCAACAAGGGTTTACTCCTTTTTTTCTCTTTTAAACAAAAAAAACTTGGCCAATAAAATTTAATGTCAGATATTTTCTTTATTATTTTTGTCACATCATGATTTAAAATCTTACACATTCATGTATAGATGTGTGTATGTAGATATTTTATTTGACATTTAATAAAAAATAAATTTGTTCATTTCTTCATGAATGTATGGTTATGTTTGTATATATATATGTGTGTATGTCTCCAAATATCTAAAAAAATTATGTTTTAAAAGTTGGCTGCCTATTTAATCTTTATATCTATTATCCTAAAACATCAGTTACTTATTATTATTATTATTTTATAATGATTGGGCATCACCTTACATTTCCCCCACCCTTAAAATGTTAAAATTTAGACCATTGTCAAAATTTTAGCACATAAACAAAGGTTTGGATGGTTATCGTGTTGGATAATTTTATTCTTTTTACATAGGGAGAGTTCTAATGCTTTCTTACTTATTTTAATTCACTCATTAATATACATTTATTTATTTTTACATATATCTTATGTTTGTTAGATTCTTACCCTTATCTCTTTCACCCTAACATTGAATTACTGTCATCATTAACATTGTTCCTATTATCTTTACTAGAATTACTGATTATAAGATGGTTGAATATCCTGAATTCAGCTGGTTAAGTGTCTCTGTTCCAGAAGGCATGTATTTGGGTTTGTCAGCCTATCCTGCTCCCTGGGAGTCTTATTGGATTTTTATAAGAGTTGAACAAAATATGGGATACCCACATTGTATGAGTCAATTCCCACATCTCAGTCAATTCTAAGATACCTCAATAAAATGTTTCAACATTAATTTGAGTGCATCCTCATCACATCTACCTACTCTAGCCATTTACTCATAAACAATGTTATCTTTCTCATTACAATATACTTGCATATACCCATTTACATTTTATTTTAATAAACTCTTCTTTTACGTACTTTAATCATGATCATCTGTTTATGAATAACTAAGCTTTTGTATTTAGCAGTTCTTGACAACCACTGTATGGCTTTAATATCCGAGCATTATAACTTCCTTTTATTTCTCCCTCAATATTTAACCAAAATGCATTTGGGCCAGCTTGTTTTACAATAGCATATGGTCCAGCATATTGTTGACAAAATTTATGATAAACATTATCCATTGATTTACTTGGGTTATGTGTTCTCACAAAAACCTTGCCTCCAATCTTAAAGTGATGTCTACTTTTCTTCCCTTTATTTCTACAATTAGATTTATTAATTAATTGTTGGCGAGCCATTTGAATTTTAGTTTCGATGTCATAGTGATGACATACAATTGGAGGTTGGTATTTTACAAATAACAAAGGAATAGGTTGGTTAAAATGTAGTTGGATGGGTGCGAATCCAGTATATTCATTTGCACCCCAATTTATGTAATTCACTACCCATTTGGTCTGCTTCACCCACCCCCTATCATCTACATTTTTATAAGATTTAATAGTCAAAAGTAAACTTAACATTTTTTTTCTTTTATATACATATATACTCACTTAACATTATTTACAGGGTTCAATCATTAAGAAAGTCCATTTTTATGTTTCTTGTCACAATCATGAAGTCTGTCCTTTAATTTGTGCCTTTCTCTTTTTAAGGAATTTCATTCACATATTCAATAAATGTGAAGGGACCTTCATAAGTATTGCAAAGCTTATGGAAACTGGGACCTTTCTGTTTCTTTGTAGGGAGTATAGTTGACTCCAGTATCATATGACAATTGTCTATGACTTGGTCATCTTCCTGATTATGAAGAGACTTGTTGTGCCATAATACACATTTAAGATGAATAAGTGTATCGACTTCATTCGTCCTTTCAAAGTTGGCTTCACTAATGGGACAATTTTCTTTTGTGAAAAGCCCTTGAGCATATAGTAGCATTTCTAGGATTTTGGTACTATGCTCGTGGACCTTGTATTTAGAGCAAACTTTATGTTTTGAACATTGGATGCTCACATTAACTTGTTTTGCTTGATTGTCTAATGTATTCATTCCCATACTCTTCATGGGAAGTACTGAATCAGCATCATTCCAAAATGTTTTTGGGATCGCTCCTCCCAACTTAAAATTGGTGGAATGATTTTCTATTATGTCTTCAGATACTTGCTGAGTCCAAGTAACAGAAAATTCAAATTCAAGAGAAGTTTTCACAGTAGAAGAATACTTAGTACTTCGATTGGATTCAAAAATGAAAACAGGTAAGTCCATTATATCATTAATATCATTGCTCATACTATCCATCCTACTATTAATATCATAAGTTTTTGATTCTATCCTATCTATATTTTCCTTTATACACATTATCTTTGCTTCCAAATTACTATTTACTTTGATCTCCAAATCATCAATATCAGTTTTGGTTGCCACAGCAACCTTCATATCCTCTATCTTAGTGGATTCCTGGGCTTGGTGAATCTTCTCAATTTTGCTATCAATTTTGATGATAATGCTTTCTTTAAATTCAGTATATCGCTCTTGACACTGCAAGTTCACTACATTCATCTTTATTCTCATCTCTTCTATATCTTGTTTCAATTCCCTATTACTGTTATTCACTTTATTCATCTTTGAAGATAACTGTTCCATGTCTTCTTCTTCTATAATTCTTCTATTGTAGATTCATGGATAAGCATCTACAAAGAGAATTTTGAATTCAGACATTACTTTTATTATAATGATTATGTGGAATTCGAACTCAGACTTTCACACGACCCACATCTCTCAGTGCCATCTTATATTGCTGACCCACCTGATCACACACATGTTGAAAAGATAAATAATCACCAATATACGTATTTCGTGCAAAATCAGCACTCATCAGTTGGTCCAGATTACCATCTCC
Source organism: Epiperipatus broadwayi (assembly GCA_028023455.1). Taxonomy (NCBI): domain Eukaryota; kingdom Metazoa; phylum Onychophora; class Udeonychophora; order Euonychophora; family Peripatidae; genus Epiperipatus; species Epiperipatus broadwayi. Next base: position 15,436 of record JAQFVV010002153.1, on the reverse strand, counting down.
ACACATATATACAATCAGTACTCAGCTTTATATTAATATAACCAATCTTCATACTTTAATGGACAGGCTTCAAACTACTCTAACCCACAACTCTTCAGCCTTCCAATCTGGACTAACTGATGAGTGCTGGTTTAGCACGAAATACATATATTGGTGATTATTTATTTTTTCAACATGTGTGTGATCAGATGGGTCAACAATATAAGATGACACTGAGAGGTGTGGGTCATGTGAAAGTCTGAGTTTGAATCCCGAATCTATTACATATGTAAATGCAGGGGTTAAGCCTGTACAATGTATAACGATTATATAAATTTTATGACTTTATAATATTTTAATACTGTTATAATTTTTGTTTTTTAAGTTGTTGTATAAATATACCGTATATATTTTGTTTTTATTTTTTTTAAAAAAAAAAACTATAATAAGACTCAAATTTTTTTTAAAAAAAATTCAGATCTATATACATGCTATATACGAAATGCTATATACGAAATTGATTAAAAATCAAGAAAAAAGTTTTTTTAATATAATAACTGTTGCATGTTAGAAAAGTAAGAGGATGCAATTACTAGAAATTAAGTAAAACAAAAGAAACATCCATGGGAAAAGATTTTTTTAATTGATAGCATTAATTATAATTTACTAAGATTTTTTTTTTCTCAGTATTAATCACCTGCCCATGATCAATATACCTTTGTCGAAATAATTAATTGTTTCCTACAAAAATGTTTAGCACATAAATAATTAGTTTTTAATAAGAATACAATTATTCAACACAAGGATGTGTTAATATATTATAAATAAAAACGTTTATCAAATTATTTTAAATATATTATAAATAAAATCGTTTATCAAATTATTTTTGTAATATTTAATATATCCATGAAATTTGATTTATTGGCATGTGACCAAGTGAGGGTACATTTTGTTTTACTTTCCCATATTTAAAATATAGTTTAAACTCTAATAATGACCGGAAGTTTGAGTGTTTTTTTATCATGTATGACAAAAACAACTTGAATTTTAATTGTTATTTTGAGGTTTTGTCAAAAAGAATATTAATTAATATTAAATATGATTAGATAAAAGTATAATAATTTATAATTAAATAATGAAGCAATAAGAACAGCCTATCTTTAACTATCTATAGAAAGATTAAATAATTCAGTAATTTCTAGTGGTAATACCTTTAAATGTCTGAATTTTGCTTTTATTAATTAGGCTTGGGAATCAAAGATGGCGCTGGAGTAGAAAGTTGTTCTAAGGTAAAGAATTAAATAATTTGTTGTTATTATAAATAATGAAGTAACATTTTAACATTAGGTCTTTTTTTTTAAAAAAAAAATCAGTTGCTCAAAAGATCATATGACATTTGAGAATCAAAGTGGATAGTAATTCTATTCAGATGACATACTGTGTTTTTTTTCTCCTTTTCCTCATATGGGGATTAATCTAGAAACCTTTATTCTTGAATCTGATTCTATCGCTGCATCGAATCACTTATGGCATAAACATTTTTATATATCCAAAACTTTATATTCATTTTGATATATTTATATTTTATAACAAATTATATATTTAAAGAGCGTTACTATGTTTTCTTATTATACACATTATGCATGATAAATTATCCAATCAGAAGATTTTGTTGATTCAAAGCATTTAGTTAAACCAGACAATAAAAATATGGATTACTTAGAGATAATGTCATTTTTAACGACATATAGGAATAGTATATAAGACAGATAGAAGTAGCATTTAATAACTCATGTACAATTATAAAAGATTATATACTATCATAAATATCAACAGTATGCAGTTACTTATAAAATAATAAATTACTCATAACAAAATTTCCATATGATGTTGAAAAATTCAATGTCTACATGGATAGTATATTTTAAATTAAATTAAAATGCATAAAAATATGACTAATTTTTCATGCACTGTTGTCTGGTAATAACATCTTATAATCAAATGTCAAGGCCTGCATTTTTTTTATATGTTTTAATAGAAGTAATGTGAATTTGTTTAGATTGTAATTTAAAATACATTTGTAAATGTCTACTACTTTCTATTTTTGGGTTTTTATTATTATTAATATATTTTTAAAATGTTTTGATATAATACTATTTTCCCTCTAAATCTGGAATCCATTAACTAAGTATGGCCAATTATAGTTAAATTCTATAAAAAGTTTCATTTATATTCATTCAAAAAAATATTGATCATAAGCTATTTAAAATAAACTGCATAAAAGTCCTTGAATATTAATATTATCTGTGTTTATTACAACTTTCTGTATTCGTTTTCATTTTAAACAAGAATATACAAAAACTCTACGATGAGTTTTAATAATTTTTATTAGAGATTCATTAGACTTGAGATTGTCTATTTAATATTTCTGCAGTGTAATTTTTTATTATGTTATTCTCACCCAAGGTAAGGCCTGGATTTTTTATATCCCTCCACAAGGTGTTAAACCAGTCCCTATCTTGTATGACAGTAGTGTAATGAAAATGACACTACAGGAATATTATTCTTTAGACTATGATGAAAGCATTCAAATTTTTTTTTAAGTAATAGTCAATTAATATTATTAATTCATGACATTTTTAATCATTTATTTTTAAATAATAATCTTTAAAATGTCTACTTAATAGATGCCATTAATTATCTGTTGCATTGAAATTTTTAGCTTTATTATTCCATCAATAATAATAACATGAAAGGCTAAAACCTTCGGCAGAAGCGCCTTAAAATGCTTATGTGATTGGTTGTCACATAAGCATTTTAAGGCATTTCTGTTGAAAGTTTTAGTCTTTCATGTTATTATTAGATCATCTGCTAGCACTTAATTAATTTAATATATTCCATCAGTAGTAAAATAGAATATTTCAAAACATTTTTTTTCTTAAATGTTGTCTATATTTTATTTTTGCATTATTTATTTGACTACAAATAAATTTTTAACTACAATTTCCAAAATTTTTGTCAAAACACTCTTTGATTTAATCACATCCATATTTCCTAAACTGTTTTCCAGAAACCTAATCCTTTATTTAGGATAAAAACCTATTTTCCTTTTATTATGACTTTTTAACTTGTACAAAGCCCAAATTTAATCTTCTATTGAATGATCTTTTTTGTATTTGAAATATAACATACTATTTTAATCTATTATTTTTGAATTTGTTTCTAATAGGACAATTTAACTAATTAATAATTTATCTTTTAATATTATTACCTTTAATTTCTTATTGTGATTTTATTATTACTTCATTAATTTTTTTTATAAATACTATCACGGTTAACATTCTTTTAAAATTGTTTTATAAATTCTATCTAGTTCGAAAAGTAAAAACAAACAAACAATAAAACTATTTGGCCTAGTTTTTCTTAACTTCCTTCCATTTTTCATCTTTGTGCATGACATATTTCCAAATTCAATTTAATCATCATTTTCAAGTAGCCTTATTAAAAATCCAATATTCCCTCATTCATATATAATATTCTGTCTTTTAAAAATAATATTAATAAATATTCTCTCTTTTTTAAAGAGGCTGAATTAAATTATTATTTTTCATTATTCTAATATTATTTATTATAATTATTATAGTTATTAATAGATTATCTTTTTATGCTTTTTTTTGGTATTTTATTTACCTCTCTTAATGTTTCAACCACTTTACAGTCTTCTTCAGAGTTTGTATTGTAGTATTTGTTTTTACAAAGTCAGTTACTTTTTAAAGATAAATGAAAATAAATTCTAAAAAAGATTGTTATTTAGACAAAGTAATAGGAAGATAAAATAATAAAACCTAAAATAATTGCAAAAAAAAAAAAAGAATGAATGTTTTTATTTATGAGTTTTTCATACGTGTTCTCTCTTCATCATCATCATTTCAACCATTATTGATCCACTGCAGGATGAAGGTCTCTCCAAGTTCAATCCATCTCCAATCTCTAGCCTTTTTTCTCCACATCATCTCAGCACATTTTCATCTATTCAACTCACATGTGATCTCTTTCTAGATCTTTTACAATCTCTTGGAATCCAGTTTAAGATTTCGACTGTCCATCTATTATCTCTTCTAACAATATGTCCAGCCCAACTCCACTTCAATTTTTTAATTATTTCAATGATGTTAATAATACCTGTTTGTTCTCTCTTCATTTTTACTAGATATATATTTATGCTCTTACATATATTTTGATTGGTGTCATTTGCTAAATCTGAAATCAGGAAAAGAATTTAAAATTAATATAATGCTAATGTTTTTTGTTAAAATTCATATTTATAAAATGAAAACTTTTAATTCTCAAAAAAGTAAACTAAAAATAGGCAAAAATAAAAATTATTATCTGCAATTAGAAATTAAAACGTGAATTGCTTTTGATGTAGTAGATTTGTTGCAATTTATAAAATAGAAAGTTTATTTAGTAAATTAAATGCCTTACAATTTTTATTGTTTTTGATTAATTATTAACTTTAGATAATGTAAAAAAATATAATATAAAGTACACATTTGAAGCAATAAATCTTTTGTTATAAATGGGTTAAAAATTACTTTTTAAAAGTTTGACAATTATTGAAATTTGAATAATTATGTAACTTTATTATAGTATTTATAGTAGGTTAAATGTTTAATTTATATGTTATAAAAAATAAAATTATCGAATGGTCGGTTATCAGGGGTTCATAGAAAGTTTGAGTTTTGAAATGACTAAGAAAAGTTATGATTCATTAATGAAAAATATATCAGTAGTGTAATTTTCTCTACATCACTCTAAAATCACACTGCAGACATATTACTTATTTCGGATAATGTCTAGTCTAATAAAGGAGTAATAAAAATTATTAATATACTTTCATTAAGTGATTTGTGTCAAAGTTGTGAGGGGAACCAAATTGATACTTATCAAATAAACTTAGTAATTTGCTATCTACATATATATCGAACAACAATAAAGTTATGCATAAGAGGTGTGGTCTGGGCCAACTGATGAGTCCTGGTTCATCACAAAATATGCATCTTAGGAATTATAGATCTTTTTCATGTCTTTCATCAAATGTTTGTGATTACATCCCTCTACAAGATGTTAAATACAGATACAAATCAGTCCCTACCTTGTGTGAGAGTAGTATAATGAAAATTACACTACAGAAATATTATTCATTAAGTGGATAATATCTAGTTAAATGAATGACTAATAAAAAAGATTAAATATAATTTCATCAAATGATTTGTGTCAAAGTTATGAAGGCAGTAAGTTTGCTACTTATGAATTAAACTGAAGTAATTCCCCACCTATATATACTGAACAACAATAAACATATGTGTATGAGATTGTGATCTGGGCCAACTGATGGTTGGTTCAGCACAAAATGTGCATCTTGGGAATCATAGATCTTTTTCACATGTCTTTGGTCATGTTTGTGATTACATCCTTCCACAAGGTGTTAAATGTGGATAGAAACCAGTCCTCATCTTGTATGAAAGTGGTATAGTGAAAATTACACTATCGAAATATATATATATATATTCATTATTGGATTATCTCTAATTTAATGAATGACTAATAAAAATTATTAACATGATTCATTAATCTTAAATGTCAGATTAGTCATTTTGCTATGGCACTAACAGTATTTACTATCCACTGATTATCTAAACTCACACTAGATGGCTTCAGAGTAGAGTAAATTGAGTGACATATTGCTTCTAGAAACATATGTTTAATATAGACAAAGAAAGTTATGTGGGTTTTTGCTAGACCAATTTATATGTATTGTAATGCTAATTTATAAGCTCAGTTGCTCAGTAAGTTGTTACATTTTCATTTACCATTGTCAAACTTCCTCTACTCACAACTTTCACGCCATCCATTTCAGCTAATGATTACTACTAATCATTTTCGAAACTAGAGATTATCTCTAGCACAGATATAACTTTAAACCTCAGTTAAAGATTAATATATATGATTTTTTTAAAATTTACACACACGGAGTTATTCACCTTTCTCTGTCCCGTATGTAATATCTTTATAGATATAATAAGCATCTCCATACTTCCCCATTCTTTTTAAATACATATAAATAAAGATATAATAAAAGACAAATGACCCCCAAGATGCATTTCGTGCTGAACCAGAACTCATCAGTTGGCCCAGGTCACAATCTCTCATATACATCTTTGCTTGAGAAAGAAAATGAACTACTATTGATATTCCTTTTTTTTTTCTTTTCTTAAAACCTTATGTGCATTGTTATATTAACAAATATAATTAATAACGTTTTTCATTTATTCTTTATTCAATTAAAACATATTGTTTCTACTAATCTTTTTTTTTCTTATAATGTCAGCTGCCCAGTAGTCTTCATCTGAACTACAAAATATTTAAAAACATATGACTACATAAAATATTTTTGAGAATTTTTATTAGTCGGTTCTAGTATAATTAATTGGACTATATGTAAAATTTAACAATTCAGTTGGACATTATTTTCAATTAATTTATTTAAAAATTATTGTAACACTTTCACAATCTTGTAAATATATTCAATTTATTTTTAGTACTTGTTATATGATATAATAACCACCTCCTTATACAGTTTTATATATTGAATGTTTTTTTAAAGTATCTATCTTTTCATTTCTTTTTGTAATTATCCAAAATTATTAATGAACCCTGGACCCTTCTAGTCATATTTTCATTACCAATTCTCTCCTTTTTTCTCTTATATTCATTTCATTTTTTTTCTTTATATGAAGTAACTTTTACAAATTGTTATTGTGTTACAATAATTATATATATATTAATCATTTAATTAAGGCAGATAGAGTTAATCTATCCATATAAATAAATTCTTAATTTAAAATATGTTTGTAAATCCTTTGACTGTAGAAAAAGCCATTTATTTATTTATTTTTGACATTGTAAATTATGAAAACTATATTACAACTATTAATTGAAACAATCTTAGTTTAAATCTATACCTATCACAAGAAAAATGTGTACTTTTTTAATGGAAGGTTCACCAGAGACTTATTCTAACCTAAAGTCCTGATAAAAACTAGAATTGCGTATTTACACCTATAGTTAATTTAATTTTAATGTAGTTGTCTTTCTTCAGGATTCAAATCTAGGCTAGGTAAAATCATAACATTTTTTCAGGTAGCTGGTCCATAGCCAAGTCAGTTTATCATCCAATATTGGTTGGTAAATCAAGGATAAACCAATGCTGAAAAATAGCCTAAAATCTCATCATTTCTTAGTTGGGAAACTTTGCCTTTCACTGTTTCTTTATAAGGAATATTGGAAAGGTATCTGTAGTGGGCTATTTAAATATTGTTTTTATTGTTATTATTTAAATGCAGGTATACTTTATATCACTGGAGTTTAGATGTAATTATAGAAGATTTGAACCCAGACTTTCAAGCTGCCTTCAGCTATTTTTATTATAAATATTTTTTAAATGGTTTTTAATATAGCATCTGAAGAATTATTTTTTCAACAATGAAATTAATAAAAAATTACTTGTGTTAAATACTAGCACAATAAGTTATATTATACTATTTCCAATATTATAAATTGTATTATGGTAATGTAATCAAAAAATTTGCTCAAACAAATTCATAGCTCAATATGTGTGAAATAAATACTGTTTGTCCACTTGAAGTTCAAAAATTTTAGAGAAGTTGACAGAGTTAAAACCACTAGCATTTGTCTTGTTAATCTGTTAATCAAACATGTACCGTGTTTTTCCAAAAATAAGACCTAACCAGAAAATAAGCCCTAGCATAATTTTTTTAGAATGTTTGTAATATAAGTTCTACCCCCAAAATAAGCCTTAGTTAGAAAGAGAAAGAAAATACTATGCAAAAGTGTTTTGATAAAATCACAGCAGCACCGCTATGACAATATGAAGTTCTAAGATTATTTTATTGTAAGCCTGCCAAATAACCAATCAGAATGCAGCTACAACAAACATGCGAACCTCTGATAATAGGAAAATATTTACTTTATTGTCAAATGCGTTAGATTTTTTTTCTTTTAAAATGACAGAATGGTTTACATTTTAGAATTACTAACTTTATTTATTATGTACATCATGTGTTATAACAGAGTTGTTTACAGTTATACACTCGTGTGAAATAAAGAAATGATTTCAGAATTTTATTTCCTGCAATTTTTTGCCACGTATTTTGGAATTACTACCATAACTTTATTATTATATACATGATGTGCTATAACCAACTTGCTTACAATTATCATCATCATCATCATCAACCATTATCAATCCACTGTAGGATGAAGGTCTCTCCAAGTTTAATCCATCTTCTCCGATCTTTAGCTTCTCTTCTCCACAACACCCCTGCACATTTTCTTATTTCATCCATCCATCTCACATGTGGTGTCTTTCTGGGTCTTTTACAATCTCTTGGAATCCAGTTTAAAATTTCAATTGTCCATCTATTATCATCTCTTCTAGCAATATGTCCAGCCCAACTCCATTTCAATCTTTTAATTTTTTCAATAAGGTCAGTAACACCTGTTTGTTGTCTTAACCATACATTGTGTTTTCGATCTCTTCTTGTTACTCCCAACATACATCTCTCCATACTCCTTTGAGTGGTCTGAAGTGTCTGTATTGCTCTTCTATTAAGTGTCCAAGTCTCAGATCCATAAGTAAGAACTGGTAAAACACATTTGTTAAAAACCATCCTTTTCAAACACATAGGCATATTTCCTTTTAGTATCAAGTTATTTCTACCAAAAGCACTCCAACCAAGTTTAATTCTATGATTAATTTCCTCCATTATGTTTCCATCTGTATTAATAATCTGACCAAGGTATTTGTAACTGTTAACTTCTTCTAATTCTTCATAATCAATCTTTATTTTCATATTTTGAGCAAATCGATTAAACATTACTTTAGTCTTTTTAACATTTATCTTTAGTCCTACTTTTCTACTTTCATCTCCTAACTCCTGCAACATTTCCTGCAGCTCTGAAGCATTATTTTCAAAAACAACTACATCATCTGCAAAATCTAAATGACTTAAATAATCTCCATTTACTTTCACTCCTTTAGTTTTCCATTTTAATCCACAAAATACTTCTTGCAGCAGTGCTGTAAAGAGTTTTGGAGATATGGAGTCACCTTGTCTTACACCTTTCTCAATGTTGATTTTTCCAGTATCATTATGTAATCTAATTGTTGCTGTTGCATTTTTATAAATATTCTTTAAAATATGACAATATCCTGGATCTATACCTTGATGATCCAATGCTTTAATCACTGAAAAAATGTGTATAGAATCGAATGCCTTTTCATAATCTACAAATCCAAAACATAATGACAACTCATATTCATTTGTCCTTTCTATGACTTCTCTCAATACCTGGATATGATCTATTGTACTAAAACCACTTTTAAATCCAGCTTGTTCTCTTGGTTGGTGGAAATCCAAAGTTATCTGTAGCCTAGTTGTAATTATCTTGGTAAAAATTTTATATAAAACTGATAAAAGGCTGATAGGTCTGTAATTTCTAATATCTTCTTTATCACCTTTTTTAAATATTAATATTATTACTGCATTCTTCCAATCTTCCGGTACATCTTTATCATTTAGACATTTGGTATATAACTTTGCTAAAATTGTTTCTATTTTTTCACCTGCTTCTTTTAATATATCAATTATAATTCCATCATTTCCTGGAGCCTTTCCTTTCTTCATACACTTAATTGCATGTCTCACTTCTTCATTTAAAATTCTGGGCAATTCGGAAGATGTAATAGATATAGGAGGTACTTGTTCTTTATTACTATATAATTCTTGATAAAAATCTTCTACCAATTTCATGATGTCATCTCTCTTTTTAGTAATAATTCCATCTTTTTTTCTTATTGCAGATATAAATTTCCTACCAATACCAAAATGTTGTTTAACATTTTTGAGACTTTTATTTTCTTCTACAGCTTTCCTTGCTATTTCACAGTTATATTTTCTTATATCATTTTCAACTCTTTTCCGTACCATTTTACAAAATTCGAGATATTCAATTCTTTTTAATACATCATTTTTGTATATCTTCATATTCCTTCTTTTCTTCATAAATTCTCTAGTCTCAGTAGAAATTTTATTAGTCAATTGCTGCTTTTTTCTACCAGCTATGTTTGTTGCAGTTTTTAAAAGTGTATCAGTTATTTTCATATTAATTTCATTCGAATCTGAATCATGTCCAAAATCTCCTAACACTTGAAACCTATTTGTAAGTTCTAATTTAAATTCATTAGAATGTTTCTGAAGATTAAAAATATCAACTGTAAATATTGTTTTTCTTAATAATTTTTGTCTCTCTAGTTTTACATTAACACGTAACTTACACCTTACTAATCGATGATCACTTCCTGTGTTAAATTTATTAAGAACATTACAATCTTGAAATATGTATTTTCTGTTAGTCAAAATATAATCCAATTCTGCTGTACCTTCATTTGGATGCTTCCATGTCCATTTCCTTTTAACATTTTTCTCAAAAAAAGAATTCATAATATAAAGTTTTTCTTTTTCTGCAAACTCCACAAGTCTATGTCCTCTCTCATTTCTATTACCATAACCAAAATTACCTACAGCAATTTCATCTTTCATTTGTCTACCAATTCTAGCATTAAAGTCTCCCATAACAATTTTAAAATGTTGTTTACTCTGATCGAAAGCCTTTTGTACATCCATATAAAAATCTTCTACTACTTCATCACTATGAGAACTTGTTGGGGCATAAACCTGAATTATCTGCTATTAAGTTGTATAACTAATCTTGCAACTCTGTCCGATACACCATCAATCTCCACAATATTGTTCTTCCACTTTTTATTTATAATGAATCCTACTCCACTTGTATTTCCAATATGTGTGCCTTTATAATAGAGTATAAGTCCACTTTTTAAATCAATTGTCTCTTCACCTTTTCTTCTAACTTCACAAAGTCCAATAATGTCCCATTTAATATAAGAGAGTTTTTCTTCTAATTCTTGCAATCTTCCTTCACTTGAAAGTGATCTGCAGTTGTAAGTACCTAAATAAAAAGTCGTCATCAAATGGCAGCCTGGGTCCGCAATCAGGGGATTCTTAGCACCCTCCACCTTCGGCCACCAACCGCTGCCTTGGTTGGTGACTTTACAGCCTCCTGGGAATAAGGGCCATGCTTTATTTTTGTCTGTCATAATTGTATATATGTATGGGGAAAATATTTATCATTTACACAAACATTCATTCTGCCTTATCAGGCACTGAGAAGAAAGACTATGGTGTTTCTTGATCTTAAACTCAGAGGTAAAAAGCCAATAAACTCACCATGCTGGCTAGTGCGTGTTGGTGAGCAGCCCATCCATGTTCGTATACTATATGAATAATCACATAGTAATAACAGCTGCAACGACAAGAACGTATGGAGTGGACATTAGGAATTTGCCGTGCTCGGTTCCTTTAAGGCCTCCAAGAGGAATCAAAGGGTCTCCTTTCAGTTAATAGCAAACTCCTTTCTGCATACACTCATGTAAATAATTTCAGAATTTTATTTCTAATAATTTTTTGCCACATATCTTGTAATTCTTCAATTACCATTTAGAATAAATCTAGATTCTTATAGATAAATAAATATGGACTTGTGCATGAAAAAAAAAGTCATCCCCAAAAGTAAGCCCTAGGGTATGTTTTGAAGCAAAAAATAATATAAGACATGCCTTATTTTTAGGGAAAACGATATACTGAAAATTATTTTACATTAAATCAGAATCTTCCAAACTTATATTAATTTCTACATAGAAAATATTTTTTCCAATCAATATCTTAAAATTTATGTATTAATTATTATCATTTTCTATAATATTTCCAATTGATATAAGCACTAGGAACACTGAACAAAAAAATCTTAAGAATAAAAGTTTTATTACAGTATACTGAACAGCTTTCATTATTTTATTGCTGATATCATAGTAATTATAGTACACCAAACAGCTTTCGAAATTTTATTCCTGATATCATAGCAATTACAGTACACTGAACAACTTTTGACATCTTATTCCTGATATCATAGCAATGGCTATGATATCAGGATTAAAATATCGAAAGCTGTTCATCATACTGTAATAAAACTTATTCTTAAGCTTTTCTTACTAAGTGTGTTGCAGCAATGTTAGATTACAAGACCCTGGAATATAAGATCTTCAGGTCACTTCTGGTTCCAGCACTTTGAGTGAACTTCTAATAAATTCCTGATCAATAAAGAAATTTGAGTAAATTCAATAATATAAAACATTCATTCATTAAATACATATGGCCCAAGATTAAAGTAATATTCTAGATAGGTTTCCCATATAGACTCAATCCATACACAATCAATAGAAAATTCTATAATAGCCGATAAAGTCATATTTTAGTTTGCAGGTGATTATTATTTCATTTGATCAATGTGCACATATTAATAGAAGATCATACAATTTAACTTAATTATTAGTTTAATGTAACAAAAAAAAATCTATAAAAATATTAACTCACTTGATGAATTTCTCACATGACTGTTATTATTCTTATTTGAAAATTGACTTAAATTCTTGACCCCTAATGATAATTCAATCAATCGCCAAATGATTACTTGAATTACATTGACCTCTTCTAAAATTTTGCCGATCCTAAGCATTTGTATTGCTCCATTGAAAATCCATGCATTAAACTATATTTTATTAAATTATGTATTGTAATTTTTATGTATTAAGGTTTATTCTTTTTAGAAATAATTTTTTTTATTACACAATACATTTTTAATATGTATATTGTAATGGAACAGAATATTTTAGGGGTTAATATGGTGAGATGGAAACACAACATTATCCCCGCAGAATGGTCACAATCATTAATGAATGGCACAAGAGACTAATTATCAAATATAAAATGCATATAGAATGAATATAGAATACAATGAATATACAGATAATAAGAGCAGAGAGTCAGCCTGAATAAAACCATAAGGTACATCTCCAGCATTAAAGAAGAATAATTAAATCAAAACTAATTATCAATCATCCAAAAAACAATCAAAAATCAACAATAAATATTGTGGATGAATTTGAAAAGAGTCCACTATAGAAAGGTCAATTATTTAGCTACTGCCAAACTTAAGGCAGAAATACAATACAAAACTCTGGGTGCACATACCTAAGTGCTAATCCATTATTCATAATAAAAAATAATGCTAATCATCATAAATGCTCTGACCATCTAGTACTATTAATGTACTGGTCAACTATAAACTTAAATTCTAATAATTAAAAATATAAAATGTGCATAGACATTAAAGGGGATACATTTGCATCAGCCAGGGTTATCATCTGGATATCCAAACACCAACATGAACTCCTACTTCAACATAAATAACCATTGTGCTCTGAAAACTATAAACTGCTACTGTGATCAAAAGATAAATAATTATAACAGCTTATTCTAAATAATTCTAAAATAACTTTACTGGGATAATTTGGAAACCCTCAAACTCTAAGCTGTATTAAAATCAAATCACATACACTGGGCAATTCATGTAATAGACAGTTGGAGGAATAAATATATTAACACTAGAATATTTTTAAACAATTATTTAATAAACTAACTGATTAATAATTAAAAATAAAAAAATAATCATGATAATATGAACATTTAAACATTGATTTTAGCAAAAAAATTTCATAAAATTATAATTAACCAATTGATTTTTATTCATTAAATTAATTAACTTTTGCTTTCATTGATTTATTTCTTTATATAATAAAAGTTGGAAAAACAACTTTTCCATATTTAGAGATAACAATCTTTAACTTAACTTAATTAATCCTTTGTTAAGCTTTGGTAAGCTAATTAAATAAAAAAAAACATGCTTAAAAAAGGTTAAATGTTATTTACTAAAATTTAAAATACTTAAAAAATCATTTTTATAATTTTGAAGTGAAAAATCAAATGGATTAAAAACATGTTTACAAAAAATGTTAAATTAATAAAATTATCAATGATTACTTTTATAAAAAAATCTTTTTTAACTAAAAATGAAAATACAATGTGCACATAAAGCAAAATACCTTTAACCATGGTTTTAAATTTCTTTGGCATTCTTATTTGCATTTATAATTTCCAGTTTTTTTTTCAGGTAAGTTTTCTATTTGAAGCCTTCTACATAATGTACATGGTTAATTTGGACCTTTTTGGTATGCAATATTTTCAGGTTAACAAACAGCAAACAATTTACCCATTTTCCAATAAAATTTTCATGTGAGGCTAACATATTGAGACTCTCATGTTCTTGGTTGGAGACAAGGTTGCTTATTACTTCAGTGATAACTTTTTCTTTTTAATATCTTTCTACAGAGGCTGGCAAAATGGAGGTAGATGATAAAACTTATAGCTAAACTTAGCACATGGTTTTCATTATAGAAAACATTTTTACAAGTAAACTCATAATATACAACAGCTTAGTTAAACTTCAGCAGCTTGGATAATACTTCTGCTTGTTTTCTTTTTAGTAACTGTTTCAGGAACTTCTTTTCTTTTACTGTCTTCTTCAGCAGCTGAATCCAGACTTCTTACAAGATACATAGGTCTAATCCACATCTCTAATTTTGCAATAACCCTGCTCTCAACAAATCACAATTCTGTCTCCTACATAATAAAATTTAATAATAACCAATTAGATCAATTTTGACAAAAACAATTGTTGCTATTTTTCTCCCTCAAAACTGACATTGGAAAACTTCAAAAATGCAAATTAGAATCATAGTTTTTGACATTCCTTTTTAATTAAAAATATTTTTTTCTGCCAAAAGAAAAACAAGATAATCAGTTAATTACATTGGTTTAATAAAAACATTGTTGTATTGAAGAAAGATAAAGAGAAAAGAAAAAAGTCAATTCTAATCCAATTGAAAACAAAATTTAACAAAATATTTAAAATCTTATTTTTTTTCTTATAAAACTTTATTTAAACATCCCTCTTATAACTTTAAATTAAAATTTTATGAATACTTAGTGAAGAGAAAAAAATTTTCACCTAATATTTTTTTAACATTAAAATTAATATAAAAAATGATAAGTAAATTAATGAAGAGAGAGAATAAAAAAGATTGCTTACTTTACTTTACGCTTTACTCTCTCTTTTACAATGCTTTATAACTTATAACACATTTTAAATATTAAACTTATGTTCAACATAGCTAAAATTTTTATATTATCATGGGATGAGAAAAAAATTAAATAATTACCTCTTCCCTTTAAAAAAACATATGGGAAAATTAAATACTATTTCCCCAAAAACTAATTAACTCTAAACTTAAAGAGCATGCTGCCAACTATTATTGTTAATACAGCAATGTGGCCACATG
>JAQFVV010002152.1:0-33548 GCA_028023455.1 Epiperipatus broadwayi | reverse complement strand
TGAATGTAAATGCTTACAAGCAGAAAGAGTACAAATAAGAAAGTTGTATAAAAAAAAATATAAATGAAGTGATTATACAGAAAATGGTTATTGATTTTTATGCTGGATTAAAGAGTTAGTGCACAATGATGTCAATGTGGAAATGGAATGGAGCAGGGTAAAAAGAAACAAGAATATGTAAAAAATTTTGGAATGGCAAATGTGGAGGGAAGGTAGCTAACAGGTTTCTCAGTGCATAGGTGGCTTGAGAGATTCCTGATTTCCATTAAAGGAGAAACTATACTGCATAGTCAGGTTATGAAACACCAGATAATTGATAGAAAGAAAACTGTGAACAAAACTCAAAAATTAAGAATCTATCTTTGTACTACTTTCAGATTACAAAAAAAAAAATACACTAAAATTTTAACAAATTTTTTATTCCAGTAGTCTCTGAGGATTTTGGGAACTGTCAGCAAGAGAAATAATGACCCTATTAATCTATGTCAGGATAATATATAGCCAAACTTTATAATTAAAGCTGCTTTTACCTCTTTGTCAGGCTTTATAGAAAAAAATAAATATTTTTATCTCATTAAAAATATCAAAAACTGACAAACCATATTTAACGATAACAATATGTACATGTGTTTATAAAAAAAACTTAACCACTCAGTGCAAAAATAGTTCATAAATAAGACAAGCTACTTCTATCACATTAATTTAGGAGCTTCAACAAACATTTAATATACTTTCAAAAAAAAAAATTTTTTGGTTTCAATGCCTACCAGTTTTCACAAAAAAAAAAGCTTTTAAAACACAGCTGCAACTGTCAACAGATTAATTGCCCATTTTACATTGAATGATTGGTTATTTCTTTCCCATCGCGTTTACATATAATGGAATAATTTATACAACCAAGTAGTACACTTTTTACTTCAAAAATTTATAAATCTAACAAAGTCATCAGAAAATTTATATAAAACACTTCATCACAAAAAAGTAATCAAATACTTAAAGGGAATTTTGCTGAATTATTAGAATATCAGAAATTGATCATTAAGTTAAATAATCATACAACAAATTAATTATCAGGAATTTATAAATTAAAAACATTTCTGCTCCTATTAACTAATGATATAAAATATTAAATATAGGATGCTTCTTATCTTTAATAATTATAGTTTTAATTATATAAACATATACATTATAAATAAATTTTAAAAGACTTAGATTATATGACATTCAAATATCAAAATGACAGGATGACCAACAACAACATCACTTTACTTTTATTTGGCCAGATACTTTCTTTTGAACTTTCTTCAGTTCGTGTCTAATCCAAGAATCTTTAGTCTCAACAATATCATATTATTGCAATATATTACACCAATAAAAATAGTAAATTCAAGTTCAGTGTTGAGTTGTGGGTCAAAGTTTCTATACTGATTCCCAGCCAAAGCAACAAAAAAAAAAAAGGCTAGTCAAAGAAATAAAATTGTTCTCCATCAACCTATTATTTTAGTATTTGAAATCAATTTTCTAAGTAACCAAAGCGTTTATTTTTAAGTAACATTATAATCATTTTCAACCAATATCAATCCTCTGTAGGATGAAGGTATCCACAGTTTATTCCAATTACTCTGTACCATAGCCTCTCTTTTCCATATCACACAAGTGAACTTTCTTATTTTGTTCATAAATCTCACATGGACTCTTTTCTACGTCTTTTACAATCTCTTAGCATCCAATCTGAAACTTCAAATGTCCATCTATTATTATCTCTTCTAGCAAGATGTCTAGCCTAGATCAATTTTAATCTCCGAATTCTTTTAATGTAATGATGTCAATAACAGGCATTGTTTTCGATCTCTCTTCTTGTTATTCCTAACATATATCACTTAATACTTAAATGAGTAGTCCAAAAATCTTTATATTGCTCTTCTGTTAAGTATCCAAATCTCAGAGCTGATAAAACACATATATTAAAAACCTTTCTTTTCAAACTCATAGACAAATTTCCTTTCAATATTAAGTTATTTCTATCAAAATCACTCTATTCAAATTTAATTTCATGATTAATTTCATCCAATGTTTCCATCTGTACTAATAATCTGACCAAAATATTTGTAATTGTTAATTTCTAATTCATTACTGTCGATCTTTATTTTCTTCTGAGAAAATCCACTGAACATTACTTTAATCTTTGTAGCCTTTATCTTTAGACGTATAATCTTCTTTTCATCTGACAATTCATGTGATATTTCTTGACGCTGTAAAGCATTATTTAAAAAAAACAATCATATTTGCAAAATCTAGATGACAAATAATTTCTATTTATTTTTACACCTTTAGCTTTCCATTTTAATCCATAATACTACTGTAAAAAGTTTTGGAAACATGGAATTACCCTGTTGGACACTTTTTTCAATGTTAATCTTCTTAATATCATCATTGTAATTCAAACCTAACTCGAAAACCTTGCGTGCGAAAATATACTTGTAAAATAATGTAGGTACTATTGCACCTGAACGCAAAGCTACTTTATACTTAAAACAAAATAAAATTATACTATTCTGCAAGCACTTTCAAGAGACATGCTCTCATCTTCATAGCTCTAAGTGAATTAATTATATGCAATAATGCAAAGTTAATAATTGCATATAATTAATTCACTTAGAGCTATGAAGATGAGAGCACGTCTCTTGAAAGTGCTTGCAGAATAGTATAATTTTAGTTTGTTTTAAGTATAAAGTAGCTTTGCATTCAGGTGCAATAGCGCTTATATTATTTTACAAGTAATATCATCATATAATCTGATCACTACTGTTACATTTGATAAATATTTTTCATACTATGATAATATCCTTGGATCTAAATTTTGATGGTCCAAAGTTTTAATCACCATGGAAATGCTAAGATAATATTTTTTCATAATCTATAAATCCAAAGCATAATGGCAATTCATATTTATTGGTTCTTTCTATAATTTCACCCAATATTTAGATGAAATCCATTGTGCTAAACCATTTTTAAATCCACCGTTGGTTAGAATTCAAAGTTTACTGTACATAAATTGTAATAAACTTAATAAAGATTTTATAACTGACAAAAGCCTAATAGATATATATAGTCTAATAACTTCTTCATCATCATTCTTAAATATCAATATTACTACTAAACTGGTACATCTTTATCATTCAGACTTTTGGTAAATAACTTAGCTGATAATATTTTTATTTTTTCATCTACTACTTTTAAAATAAAAATAATAATTCCATCACTTCAAGGACCTTTTCTCTTCTTCGAAGATTTAATTGCATGTTTCACCTCTTCATTTAAATATTTGGCAATTCAGAAGATGTAATAATTGTAAGGGATTCTTTGTTTTATGTTTACTAAATACAAATAGGACCTATTTACAATGAACATGAACAAATTAAGTTATAACACATTTTAAACATCCTTAACTCTTTTAGTAACAAAATTAAATAAATGTTACTCTAGACACATACAAATTAGCTGGAAAAAAATATCTATATCAAATTAATTTTAATACTTTATAATGCTATTCTAGTTTTTTTTTAAACATTTTTTCAGTTCTTGCAGATCTAAATATAAATTTTCTATAAATTAAAATTTATTTCTTAAGAATTTTCCATTTTTGTAAAATGAAGCACTTTTGTGTCATTACTTTTGAAAAATAATTATTTAAATATATAACCTTAAATTCTGCAGTTATATCATTTTGTAGACAAGTTTGTCTGCTTAAAATTAGTACTATTCAAATTTATAAATATATATATAAACAAATATTAATATTAAAAAAAAAATTACATTTTTTGCTTAAATACAGTAATTAAGCTTTACTATATTATTACAATCTGCTAAGAATTTTCTTTTATAAAATTTAAAAACATTGCATAAACATCTTTTTCTTCCCTCCTGCATGTTTCAGAAATAAGTTATGAAATTATAGAAACCAAATGATAAAGATGAATTCTGATTAGATATTGACCTTGACCTGTACCCTGGTACCGTTTGTTACCTGGACCGTGACCCGGAATGGCCAGAAGATGTTCGATGATCCCTCTTAGTGGGAGAGTTGGAATTTGAACGTGAACGACTACTAGACTTTGAATGTGAAGAGCTACGACTTCTCGAATTGGATCTTCGTTTCACAATATTTTTTTTATCATCATCACTTTCATCTAATTTATATTTTGAAAGATCATCCTCATCCTAAAAAAAGTTTACATAAAATCAGTATTATTTAATAAATTAAAAAATTAAAAGTACAAATATGATAGTTAAAAACAGAAACTTACATCATCTTCATCAGAATCTAATTTATATTTCGAAATATCGCCTCCATCATCTTCCTCATCTTCATTTAAATCACCAACTACGTCTGTTTTAGGAGGTAATAAAATAGATGTTGTTGATGTTTCTCCTCGATATTTTTTTTTCTTACGACCAAACTAATAATAAACATATTTTTAGCTTGCTGAGACAAATAAATTAATATATCTAATTATTTTCTTTTCTTAAATGAAAAAATAATTACTTCATCATATTCCCCATCTGACTCGTCTCGTTCAATATATTCTACATTCTCTCTTTCATTATAACCTCCTCCATAACCTATTAAAAATTATAAATATATATTTTTTTCTCATTAAAATAATTTTATATTATTAAAAAATAATAATTTGCTAACAAAATAGACAAATATTATTTTCCATTGACTAATGAATGTTTTTCAATCCAGTCATCTACAAGTTTCTATAATACTTTACCAATAAATCAATTGCTGTTTACATAAATATTGAATTAAATCTATATTATTTCTAACTTAAAATATATATGAAATAATACTGGCATTTAATTTTTTAATTAGTATTTTATTACTACTTATATTCTATTATATTTTAAATTCCAATGAATTTAGTATTAGTCTCAATAAATCCTGAATACATTCTTGTAGACAAAGTGTCAGACATCATGTATAATGAATTACAGACTCATTATCTGTAGATTGTATATTCTTAATTATTAATCTGCCTCATTAAAATATATATTAGCAGGGATCTACATGACAAATTACATTTACGTAATAGAATACTGAACCAATTATTTAGTTAGATAAACCTCAAGGCACATCATAAAATTTGGAAATAAACCTACCATAATAATTTATTAAAAATAATTGAAACAAAATATCACCTTAGGAAAAAACGTGTTTTTATCGATCACTGAATCTTTATTTCTAACTTTACAGGTAATATTAAGATCATACAAAAACATAAACAATGGCACAATAAACTGAAATAGATGCATCAACTTAAAATGGATTAAGATATTTCAGTGCTATTTCTATAAATTGAACAAACCACATTAAAAATACAACATCTGATTAAAAAAAAAAGTAGCAACTTTAAAATGATCCTTACAATTGTTAATTTTCTCCAAAGGCTAATGGCTACAGTCAAAATCATGCCAATCCAAATAGTCAGATAGAAATACATAAAATTAAAAATTATTTGAATTATAATTTATTAAAATCTTTGGTTACTGCAAAAACACTAGTTATTTAAACAAATAACATTATCAGCATTAGTTCATCACACTGTTTTTTATAAGATAGAATGGTAAAAGTGTTTGGAACAGTCTCACTTTTAGATCATTTTACATATTGTATAGAGTCTAGTGACCATAATGTTACAGTAAGGCCTGCAGATAATAGAAACAATATGTAGATAAGTATATGCTATCTTTAATCATTAAACAACTTCAGTTTCTTTCTATCTTATCTATAAAACAATTTAACAGGCAGGCTAAGTTTAATAGCAGCAAAAAATTGTCATTTCTTCACCAGTGCAAATTCAACATGATAACCTACTCCAGATACAAATATAAACTATCACAAGTTTATTGAACATTGGCAAATACAGTCTACACGCAAACAATTTGCAATCTTACTGCAGGAGATCATTAATATATATTGAAATTCTGAAGATACATGATTGAATCAGAAGCTGTTATCATTCATAAATCATGATTCTAAGAAGAATTATAAAATAAAAAACAAAACAAATAATTAAATTGTCAGCAACAAAGTAAACAGAAATACAATAGTAATAAAAAAACAGATGACAGCAGCTTCAGTTATTATCAAGTTACTAGAAATAAAAATAATTTATTGAATATAAATCCAAAGTAATAATTAAGGTATCTTAAGTGTAATAAATATAGGGCAGAGTAATTAATATTCACACTTGATATTTAAGATTTCAGAAGACATTGCATGGTTCTGACAATTATAATTTAATAAAATATGGTAAAACTGCTGTGATAGCTAATATAATGAATATAATACAACGTTGTTCATGGGAAAAAATGAAGAATATAATATTAATAAGGAATGAAAAGCAACTTGGGAAAGACTAGAAAGAATTAAAAAAAGCCATGAATAATGATTTGGAAAGTAATTTCATTAATAATCCTTTCTAGAATTAACAATTTCTGAAGGAATGCATTACAGACTGTAATGACGTACTTTAAAATACAGAAGTCCATTTTTTAGAACATTTATCTACTATGTTTGTAACCCAGATATTTAATTATAGAAATTGGTCAATAAATAGATTTTAACTATGTTTAGCAATCAACAAATGACAGATCTGATTATGGGATTTTTTTTTTTTCACTTCTTTTTCATTATATATAATAATAAACTGATTAATGTACTTAAGATATATTTATAAATAATAAAATCTTTTATATTTGCAGTTCAGTTCTTATTAGCTCATCAAATCACAAACCATTGTTGAGTGTAAATTTCCAAACCAATTTCTTTCACTATGTATGTATGTATTTCATATTTCTTCAAGAGAACTAGAGGCTTGAAATATCCAAACATCCACACAGAAATGGATTGGATTTTCTATTTATATATCTTGGGTATGACTCATTTGATTTTGAAGCTTGAATATTTTGCAATCAATCATATAGATACATACATGATGCTTAATCTATATCTCTCATTATAACATCTAAATATCACACTGAAAGAAATATATTTTTATAACAAATTGACTAATATGCCTAAGATATATTTATTTATAAGGGATCAAATTTTTTAAATTTGGAGAGCATTTCTCACTATTTATAATCAAATCATGGTTGTTCTAAAAAATTGTAAGATGGAAAATTACTCATAATTTGATAAGAAATGCACTATAAATAAATGTATCTTAAATGCATTAGTCAATTTATTATATAGATATGCATTACAATGAGATTATTTTGCTCTTTTAGATGTTATATTGTGGACTTAATTATCCCCAATTTTATACAAAATACATGTGCTATTGCATCAATAAGTTAAGCACCTGATATATGTACAAGAATATGAAAATATTCTCATGGTAAAATCAAATAGGTTGTAACCAAAACATATAATGAAGAATAATTATTTCTGTTTGTATATTTAGATATTTCAAGCCTCTTGTTCACCTGACAAATAGATATTTTCCATAAAATACATGTTAAATAAGAGATTGATCAGAAAGTTTTATACTGATTAAATCCAAAAGATCTGATGGACTAAATATGAATATATATATATATTGTATCTCTGAAAACAAGAGATGATGACGAGCCTCACGTTGTATACAGTTAAAATTGTAAAGCGATAGCTAAGCTCAATGGGTTTATAAAACATAAAATGTCATATGCTATAATAAGAAGATATATAGAGGAAACATTTATAATAAAATATTATAAATATAGGGAATTTGAACTCAGACTTTCAAACAACCTTCAATCATCCACACTTTCTCATACTACTGATACACATGACCACACACATGTAGAAAAGATAATAATCACCAAAATATGGATTTCATGCTAAACCAGCACTCATCAGTTGGTCCAGATTATCATCTCCCACACATATATATAATCAGTGCTCAGTTTTTATATTTAGATAGTAAATCTTTATACTTTAATGAACAGGCTTCAATCTACTCCAAACTCCAACTCTTCTGAAGCAACATTATTAATAAGTCAAGAGGAGGAGTCTCAACTCACTCTAGCACACATAAATAATAAACTCTTAATATTGTGAGAATATGCCATCAAGAATGCATTTAAATTTCTTCCTTCTTCAAATATCTACTACGATTACCATATTTTATATCCATCTTCTAAGCATCTCATTGCTTTGATTATATAAAACATTAATTAATTCTTATCAAAATTTAGAAATGTTCTTTTAAAATCTACACCACTTGAGATCTATTTTTTAGAATGTAATTTCTTCATTATCAAAATGAATTTAAATAATATGATTTCTCAGGGTAATATGATCTCATAAATTCTAAAATAAATTCCTTTTTGATTCTTCAGATTTATTGGACATTGAATGAAATCCTAGTTAATAAAATAAATAAGACATACACTTTCCATAAGCCAATGTCTTATCATAATTATGATAATAATAATATTATTGCTAACTTAATTAAAATAAAACCTCTTAATTTTAGAATAAAATAATAAATAATCTAGGATTACACTCAGACATTACTAATGGGTAAGGGATTTAATAGCCATTCTAAGCATCCTAGAATAAATCTAAACATCTTATAAATATGAACTAAGTTCTTGTAAAATAAAATTTTGTAATAGAATAATAAATATGATCTTCAAATATGAAAATGATTTTAAAATAAAGGTATTAGTTGGTTAGGTGTAGTGTGGCCACTAGGCGACGCTGCAGTATCACCAAGAAGCCTGCAAGTGATAAATTTCTATCCAAAAATCGATAAAATTCGAAAAATTAAAATGCCTAAGGCAAAGTAAATCAAACAAATCCTTTTAAAATACAAATCAAAAAGAAATAGAAGAAAACACTATAAAATTCAAATTACAAAAAGTAAAATCGGTGAAAATACGTCAAATGCAACACCCCTGTCACGCATGAAGAATTCAATCAAAAATAAGTAAAATGCAAATTTAAAAAACAAAAATCGATGAAAATATGTCAAACGCAACACCCTCCCCTCCCGCATGAAGAATTCGATCAAAAATAAGTAAAATGCAAATTATAAAAAACAAAAAAATCATGAATACTATTTTCAAAAGCCTATGAAATAAAAGAAAAAAAATATAATAAATGCCTATGAAATAAAACAAAAACTATAATACTAAATCTCAAAAAATTTAACGAAGCTTCATAAATGGCAGATGGCGAGAATGCAGTACACATTTTAAAGAAAAATTCCTCTGACTTTGAACACTATTACGTGGAGTAAGTAAGTAAATGTAGATAACAAGCTCATAGCTATTTAAAAAATAAAAGTAGCTACAAAATACAAATTACAAAAACAGAAATTGATCTAATATATAAAACACCCCCCCCCCCTGCACGATCAAAAATAAGTACTTTTCATAAAAAGAATGTTCACATTTTGAGACTTACTGGAGCAAAAATATTTAGAGAAGCTTTTTTTCAAACAGATTGTGGCACGATTAACTAACAACAGCAAATTAAAAAAGGTAGTTCAACAGTGGTTATTTGGTGGTTTAAAAAATACAACAACGATGGCAGAAATTAACAGAAGGCTTTAGCAAACAATTATTTAAAGAAGATAGTTCCACAAAAGATAGGCAAAAAGAACATTCAAATTTTGAGGCTTATTGGAACAAATTATTTAGAGAAGCTTTTTTCAAACAGATTGCAGCACACTTAACTAACAACAGCAGATTAAAGAAGTTAGTTCAACAGTGGTTATTTGGTGGTTTAAAAAATACAACAATGGCAGAATTTAACAGCAGAGTAGTTTCGCAAAACATAACATCCCAATGGAATTTAAGAGGGCAGAAGATTTTTACTTTGGAAGAACTCCACTGCCTCATTTTCTGTCTTTGGGAGACCACAAATTTTCATCATTTTGAGTAAAAACAGTGGGTTTTTGAAATGATGCCTGAAAGTTTGTGCATGCATGTTTAATATTGTATCGACGTAAAAAAAAAAATACATAATAACACTGTCAAAAAATAAAAATAATACCAACAATTTGTATTCTTAGCACTCAAAAATAATTAATATGTCATAATAAAACTAAGCAGGTATTTCAAAAGACTAGTTAAGTTACATTTTGATTAAATTTGTCAGCCAATTATATTTTTCATGTAAAAGGGCTATTATGCAAGCGATTGTGAGAAGTCTATTACGTCACATTTCATTTTGAAAGTACAAACTGTGATGTGCAATATGTTACAGTGCGATTATATATATCTTTTTAAATCATTAATTTCTGTGTATCAATTTAATTTATTATTTCCCTAATAATCTCATATAACCTATATAACGAAATGTTTACGCAACTACTTATAAGTTTCTAACTTTTAAAATTATGTGTAGGTTAAATGTTAATTTTAAAAATAACAAATTAAAGTAAATACGATCATGTAGTGCCGTTTTCTGTTCATTTGCAGATCACCTTTATTTTACTAAGATAAAAGAGCTATGTTAAGAAATTTAACAATAGAAAGCTAAAATATCTACGCAATTTTAAAAGTTAGAAACGGATAAATAGTTGCGTAAACATTTAGTTATATATGTATGTTATATGAGATTCTTAAGGAAATAATGAATTAAATTGATACACATTAAATTAAAGATTTAAAAACATATATATAATCACACTGTAACATATTATGTTACAGTTCGTACTTGCAAAATAAAATGTCACGTAATAGACTTCTCACAATCGCTTGTGTAATAGCCCTTTCACATGAAACATATTGTCATGTTATGGCTAGTTCTATAATTACGGATTGACGCCTAGTGGTGACAACTGAGATTTGTGAGCGCGCGAGATCGCTCTGTTGTTAGAGAATGCGAGTCGTTAATAAAGTTTGTTAGTTATGTTAACTGTGTGTAATTATTTAGTTAAATATTACGGCCAAGAACATAACACATATAATTGCTTGGGCTTACAAATTTAATCAAAATGTAACTGAACTAGTCTTTTGAAATACCTGCTTAGTTTTATTATGATGTATTAGTTATTTTTGACTGCTAAAAATACAAGTTGTTGGTATTATTTTTATTTTTTGACAGTGTTAATATGGATTTTTTTTTATGCAGATGAATACAATATTAAACATGCACGTACAAGCTTTCAGGCAACATTTCAAAAACCCGCACTGAAATTTAAGTAGATATAGGGTCTTACCATCTTTTCTTGCTCAAAATGATGAAAATTTGGGCTCTCCCAAAGACAGAACATGAGGCAGAGGAGTTCTTCCAAAGTAAAAGTGTTCTGCCATCTTAAATTGCATTGGGATGTTATATTTTGCAGAACTACCTTCTTTAAATAATTGTTTGCTAAAGCTTGCTATTAAATTCTGCCATCATTGTTGTATTTTTTTAAACCATCAAATAACCACTATTGAATTACCTTCTTTAATCTTCTGTTGTTAGTTAAGTGTGCTGCAATCTATTTGAAAAAAGCTTCTCTAAATAATTTTGCTCAAAATTAGGACATTCTTTTTAATGGATTTTTATGCTGCAAACATAAGTGCCTATGACAAATGCCGGACAATTCAGCCTGGTAGAAAATTGGTAATATTTCTTCACTGCACATCTCTATAAATCTATTTTAAAAACTTATAATATTTAAATGAAGCTAGCTATAATCGTGTGTGTGTGTTTTATATATTAAACCAATTTCGGTTTTTGTAATTTGTATTTTATAGCTAATTTTATTTTTTAGATAACTATGAGCTCATTATCTATATTTAATTACATAGTAAGTATTAATTTGTTATTAAGGTTTGTCAATTATTATACTCCACATAATAGTGTTGAAAGTCAGAGAATTTTTTTTTTAAAAATGTACTGCATTCCTGCCATTAATTTTTGTTTAATTTCATAGATTTTTATTATAGATTTTTTTCTTTTATTTCATAGGTTTTTGAAAATAGCATTCATGATTTTTTTTGTTTTTGTAATTTTTATTTGACTTGGTTGTCCTTGATGGTACTGCGTCACCTAGCGACCATAGTACACCTAACCAACTAGTACCAAAATAAATATGTATAGTGATTTGAAATAAGCAAATCAAATTAGTTAAAGTGATAAATCAAATTATAATGCTTAAATAATTTAATAAAGTGACTCTTATTAGCTTCAATATTTATGTACTCATTTAGGAAATACATTTAAAATAATTTATGATATTTTATAAGTACTTAAACTTTAGTCAAAATGTGGAATGATTTCTGGTTGATAAGTGGAATGATATGAACAAATGTCTTTAAGAAATTTCTTAAATAACAATAACAAATATTTATTTTATAAGAAAACAAATACAAAATTACAAATATTTTATATTTGAGTCACAAAGGCTTTCACAACTTTACTTCCTCAAAACTTTTATAACAGAAGGATTGAAATATTTATATCATGCTTTATAAAAATAAATTCAATCAGATTAAGCAAAAATAATCCAGCAGATTAACAAACATTCTATTGTTTATCAAAAAGTTCTCATTTCTCAATGAATTTATATAATGATAATAACCTTTATAGAAGTAGTGTTACTTTTATGAAAATTTAACATACTCAATAATAATAATAACAATAGCTTACCAATCCAGCGATGAAGGAGTGATAAGACATGCATATTATCTATTTATGTCTAAATAAATTTTTAAAATTAATTACTTATTGTATTTAGTCATCATTATTAGCAAAGCTCAAATATAGGACTTACATTTTCACAATGACTTATTCATATAGGGATATAGCAGAATTCCTCAATACCTTAATAAAATCCATTAAAAATGCCAGATAAAACCATGGTAAAATATTACACATATTTTACTAAACATACTAAATAACCACAAACAAAATCCATCTTTACAGGATTAAATAAGGCAAAGTACAAAGTATGATGGCATAGCATATAAGATGCACCTATCTTTGAGGACTAATAAAAGATCTAGGACTTTGTGTCACTAGTCAGAAAAAAAAAATGAGAATGTGCATCAAGGACAAACACTGAATAGGAATTGCCTTAAAAATAAAGAGAGCCTAAGCTAAATCTCCAAAATATATGCTATGAGCATACAAATGCCAGAAAGACAATAAATAATGAGAGACTAATGTAAAAATAAATTAGCAAAATAGTGACCAATGCTACCATTTCAAAATATACTGGCATAAATAAGCATTCCTAAAACAGAGAATAAATCTACTATCTCTAACACAAACACTATAGCTAACAAATATGAAATATAATAATTAATAATAACTAATGCCAAATAGGGCTCCATTAACATTATGCAATGAAGAGCATAAAATATATAATAGAAACATGCATCTATATATTCAGCTTACAGCATATCAATATACCTTCATAAATAATTCATAAGGGAAACACATACTATTTTAAAAAAAAACAAATGTGATAAAATATTGTTCTGAGAACTTTAATTAATCTTTACTATTTCAAAATATAGCATATGCAATATGAAAATAATATGCACATAAATAAAACATTAAAGAAGTCCTGCTTTTTTCTTGAATCATTCTCCATTAAACTGGAGCATAAAGAATGTTGACAACATCTTGTCGACAGCCAATAAACATCACATGATCACCATTTCTTATGTTTGCTTATAACTGTTATTAAAACAGGCAAAACTCTCCATACAGTATTACCACTCAGTGCACGCCAGAGTAATCAGTGGATGCCAGAAGGCTTGTACATAAAATCCCCATCTAGTGCCTACTCATCCAATATCCCCAGAGTAGTTTCTGGCTTTTGGCCTTCTTCAATGAGGAGCCTTGGATCTGAGAGCACTGCACCTAGTTTGGGGATATTGAATGAGTAGGCACTAGATGGGGATTTTATGCACAAGCCTTCTGGCATGCATTGATTACTCTGGCTTGCATTGAGTGGCAATACTGTATGGAGAGTTTTGCCTGTTTTAATCTTGTGGACAGCAAACATCCATCATATAATTCAATACAACTATGATAGCAAAATCTATAACACAACTTTCTTTTAGATATCCTTAATAAATTTCAAATAATTATGTTAGCAAGTATAGAATAATTTTATTACCATTCAACAAGTATCCATGAATATAAATTATGATATATGTAATAATATTATAATTCGATGTCTGTATTTCTTCAAAGCAATATACAAAATTATATAATTGAATATTTATAAATACAATAATCAGATACATTTTAAAAATTTTATCCACCTAGGAGCGCTTTCGACTATCCTTATAGTCTTTGTCAACTAACACTTGGAATGGCTCCGTGATTTTAATGTTTGTTGCTTGCCTGTTAATTAAGTCATGTTTGTATTTGTATATTAGTACAGCTTCTTTTATTTTTCTTCTGTTGTTATTTTTTTTCAATTTACAATATTTTAATGTTGTTGTAATTGAAGTTAAAACCATAAATACATGAATTATTATCGTCATGAAAAACGGATAATAAAACATTATTATCTACATTGCAATTTTGATTCAATTTCTGAACTCTTTTTAACAATAGCAAGTACTCTTTAGATCTTTTTTTCCAATGTACATTCACCTATATATCAACTACCACACCTACATATCCATTTATAAATGGTTTTATCTTTAGAATTATTCATTAATTAGTTTAATGTAGGAAATGTGTAAAATGCAATATCACATCAAATCTTCCTTATAAAATTATGATATATGTATATTATAGTTCTGTTTTCCAACTTAATCCATTATACAAATTATTCTAAATTTGTAATAGGAATATTTTATAATAAAGTACTTCTGATAAGTTGTATTTATCTAATATTATCAAGTATTTAGCAGGAGAAAAATACTTATTTCAAATCTCAAATTTATGACAACAACAGTCTCCATGGTAACACTTGGGGAGATAAGAGAGTTTACAGGTTTTAAAATATTAATGCTGGCATTATAAAAACATTTAAATGCAGAAAAGTTATTTAAGTTCTTTTAAATATAATATTCTTTTAGCAGGTATATTTATATTTTCTGATTTTATGAAGTGAAAAACTATTAAATTTCACACAATTCTTATTAATCAGTTTGAAGCAAGTTGATTTTTTAAATTAAGTCCTCCTTGAAAAAAAAAAAAAAGATTTCTATCAGGGGAAAACAGTCATGCTAAATAAATTCTTTTAATGATGTCTTTCAATTAATAATACAATGTCTTTTATTAGAATAATAGGACAATAAATTGTTCATTGAAGTAAAATATTATTGCTATGGGATTAAATATTATCCTTTGTAGACTTAAATAATTTTAAAATGTCTGATAAAATATATATTCATTATAACAAAAATATAAGACTTTATCTTGAATTAAAAAATCTTTTAACTAGAAGTAAATGAATTCTGGTTTATATTTGATATGAAACGAGTATTTAAATAAAAATATCAGGAAATTATTAATATTTTTAATGTCATTACTAATGCTATGACTTTTAAATATATTGTGGCAAATTTAAATTTAAAGCAGACTTTCAAATATGTCCTGAAATCAACAATAGCTCTTGAATAACAACTATAGTAATAATAATAGTAAAGACTTTTGAAGTCTCCCATTGTGAAAATTTTGAAAAAAAAAAAAAAAATTTTTTTTAAACATTATAATAATTTATTAGTTACTATTAAAGCTGGCAGATATGAAGATTTTAGTTCATTGGAGTTCAAATTCAGACAAGTGTGCCCAGACATAAGTTTCCCCTAAGATACTCAAGCTAAGGAAAAACAAAGGTTTTAAATAAAATTAAAAACTGATTGAGGAGAGGTGAGAGCAGGTGACAATCCCACCTATTTATAGTAGTAATCAGGTGATTACTTTACAAGCCTTTTGATTAACCTTTTAATCTTTGCATTCTTTCTTTATTAGTTCGAATCCTGATTTATTGTAACCAGATAGGTTGTTAGGTAAAAATGTACCTAATTAATATTTAAATAAATCAATTTTTTTTAAAAAATCTTGTCTAGACAACTTAAAAACACTTCCTGGTAGCAAATAAAAATTACAAACCAGGATAAAACAAAAATATTACATAATGAAATTAACATTATTTAAAATGAAATAAATATTACAGACAATATTTAATATAATTATTTATTACTGTTTAAATCTAGACAAGTTCTCAGAATATAAATTTAAAATTATCTTCAAAAATATTTTTAAAATAAAAAATGTTAACTAAATATAATATTTATTCATTCATACAACATGTTATACAGAGTGTGTACCAATAGCTCAAACAAGCTAAGTGCAGTAAGAAAAAATATTTAAAATATCAGAAATAATTTTTCTCTTACCACACTTATCAATTAAGAGCTTATTTGAACTATTGGTACGCTTCTATATCACATTTTTGTAAATACAAGCTTATAAAAGCAATGTCATGTTATATATGACTTGCTTTATTGATAATTCATACATTTATTCAACTATTGCTTTTAAAAATCCTATTTTTGATTAATAGCTTTATTAAACTCTTTCTAAGTAAATAAATTTAAAAATATTTAACTAGAATATTACATGTAAAAATTAAAATATTAGTCTTAAATACCAGCAAACCAAATACAGAGTTTGAACCTAGTTTCTTAATCTTAAAAATTACTACGAAATTTTAAAACATTTTAAATGATTAAATCATAACTAAACAAGTACACCTGGGTCTCGTTTTACGCGATAGATAGGTTCCTCAGAAAACACGCGCAAAAGAAATCGCACAAAAATAGACGTAACTTATCTTGAAAAAGGGGGGATACGGACTGTGATTTTTCAAAAATCGCATAAAAGCAAAGCACCAATGTAAAATTACTTTAAAATTCACACACAAAAAAAATAAGGAAATAAAATATGACTAATAAAAAATTTCAAATTTGAAAAAAATTGATACAAGACAAACTTTTTTTAACAATAATATTTAATTTTATTCAAAACAATATATTTTTATGAATAATTTACAGTACAGTAATTTACATTTTTTTATACACATGTTTTAATTATTATCGCTATTTGCCGATAAACAGGTTCGTTTGCAAACTGGTAAAAATCAGATTCTTCACAAGAGGAAATACAACTAGCGCCAACTTCACTCTCATGTTGTGTTAATGGTTTTCTAGTGACAACGTAATTAATCTTTCAGACGATGATTTTATTGATTGTTTATGAAGCTCATGATATCCAGACATATAACCATTTAGCTCTCGTTGGAATTTAAGAGCATGTTCGTGATTAGTGTCATTAATAAGAAAATAATTTGCCAACTGATTAGAAAGTTGAAGACCTTCTCCAATCATTTTTGTAATGAAAGGAACAGGTTCCACTTCTGTTTCATTATCTTTTTCTACACTGCTGGGAAAAATTTAATTAAAACTAACAACTAAAAATTAAATTCTTATTTTTGTCTTTAATTTTTTAATTTTCAATTCCGTTTAAAAATCAAATTTCGTTTCACATCACATTAATTTCAGGTCGCCTTAAGTAATTTTTAAATTGTTAATTACAATTAAAAATCAGATTTTAATTTTTAATTGCCAAATTTAATTGTGCCCACTGCTATTACTTGCCTTTTAAAAATAAACTTACAGACACTAAATGATTAATAATTGATTATGTTCTTTTTTAAAAAGCGAAAACAGAATGTGATTTAAAATGCAAAATTAACACGCACAATGTTTGAACAAATTTACATTATAATCTTATAAAATTTAATGTGTGTACATAAAATGTGGAAATCATGATTTTAATTTCATTATTGCATAAAATCTTACTATTATAAAGCACTGAAAATATTGAAATTATTAAGATGAAAGTCGAATTCCAATAATGTGCTATTACTTTAAATATGACGTAAGTGCGCGGAATTTATTATTTAAGGTAATAGCGCATTATCGGAGTTAGACTTCCGATCTAATACAGTGTTAACGCATAAAAGAAAACCGCATACAAAAATATTAAGAAGAAACAAGAATCGCGTAACTTCAAAATCGTGTTAAATAAATCCGCGTAAAACGAGACCCAGGTGTATTAACTTAAAATGCTTTATTTATCACCTATATTACCAGCTATTTAAAGACTAGCATCTCAAACATTTATTTAAGCTTAAAACGATTATAATTTAAGCTGCGTAAAATTATTTTGCAGCTGTATAACTTATAAAATACTGATATAATTACTTTTATATGTAAAAATTATGGCATTGTAAAATACTAACAATAGTTTATTCATAATAGAATTGAACTATATAATTTTTTTTTTTAGATGACTTGGCACAAAATGTGGCTTAACATTTAGCTTCTACCAAAGCTAAAGGTTATAATATATATAAATACATCACTAAACTAAAACATAAGCTAATATAATCAATACAAGCTTCCAATTTCCCCAGCTTCATGATCATCCATGGTTGTTTATCACCTTTCAGAAAAAAGGTTGAATGTTAAAAAATCTAATTCTGGCTAAGGTATATGACCTAGAAAATAGAATTTAAAAGTGATCTAAATATCTTATATCAGTGCATAAATTTACACTAGAAGGTAAAAGATTATGCATAGCAAATAATCATAACTAACTAGGCAACACACTGCATATTTATTATATATACAAAGGTCTATATTATAAACAATACTATAAAAAGATAAAAATACAACCATGAAAGATCTAAAACCCTGAACAGAAAAAAAAAGTACTATATATATATAGATACGCATAAATAAATAAAAAAACTTTATTTTCAAAATGTCAATAATAATCTTATTCTAAATATTAAAACATCAAAATATGCAAGTAAATGGAAAAATAAGAATAATTAAAATGTGCTTAAAAATACCATCATGAATTTTTTAGAAAAGCATGCAAAAGAAATTGTGGAGAGAAAAAGTCAAGAATTCTGTCTGGTAGTGAACTATTAAAAATAAATGATGATGCACTCACAGTTTAGTGTTTATGGGATAGCACAACCATTAATACCAATTTTAAACTGTATTAAACATAAATTCAAAGACAGATTAAATACTTCACAAATTATAACTCATGATGCATGAAGAAATCAGATAATACAAATTCTATTTAAGTAAAAAATGAATAAGAATTATTTAAATTTTAAGGAACATATTAGCTACTGTTATGAAATAGAACCATTAAACTATCATCATCATTTTTTTAAGAACTGAATAACAATGAAAATATGTAGAAATTCTTATTTAACAATAGTAACCATCTTAACATAGTGTTAGAGATTGGGCAAAATAATAACGATATCTGTGATATCTTTATTGATAATTTAGAGACAGTGTAAAATTGTATAGCAATTGAACTATTTTAAGAGGATTATTGAGATATTTTTCAAGGGCAAAAATAATTTCAATTAGAATACTAGGAGATTGTTCATGAGCAAAAACAAAACAGTTCACAGAATCTCAATTATATTTAAATTAGAGAAGCCATGAGAAGCAAATAACATTGTTCTTATGTTCTTTAAATACATAATTGACCACATGAGCAAATGGAATTGGAGTATTATAATTTTGAAAAATTGAGACTGTTTTAGAAATAATATTTGTATCATGGCAAGGATTTTCTTCAAATTGTTGAATGAGAACCCATTATGTGTTTTTACAAATTTATTTTTGGAACATATCATTTCCAAATTGCGCAGAAGGAAGAAGGCAGCTTACTGATACAATTTATTTTTAATCAATAAAGTCTAACAGATTTCTTCTCTAATCAATTAAGTCTAATAGATTTCTTCTCCACAATTTTTAGTAAATCAGGTTATCAACTTTGGGACTCAATCTTGGAAACATTAAACATTTCCAGATTTAGATATCACTGCTGCAGTTAATCAAGCACTAACAATATGATTTACTAAAAACATTTCAAATTTAATAATTCTTCTGACAAACATTTGAAACATATCAACTTCTTACAAGAACACCTTATAATAAATAAAAAAAAAAAAGCTTCAATGTTCAGTATTTTCATTTTTTTCTGCATGATGACAAAAATGTTAATATGAGAAATGTTTCTGATATTTTGTCTAATCCGTAAACAAAAACATTAATTTAATTAATAAATACTAGATGGTAAATAATAAGAATCATTGTGATTTAATAGGATTTGTAGCAAACATCCTATATAAACACACATTTCTATTTTTATTGAAATGGATATTTTACATCATATCCCCAGTTTAGCTAAAGCTCATAAAATTAAGGCTCTAAACTTCTAAGATTTTGAATTAAAGCCAGTTTCTTTGGTTGTACACATTTTGAAAATGATTGGTCAACTAAACAGTTGATCAAAAAAAAAAAAAAAATACTGGTAAACATAAATAATCAAATAAATCATTAAAGTTTATGATAGGTCTATTAATGAGCTGATAGATTAAATAATATTAAGGAGATGCTTGATTAAAATTCCAAACTCTGGTAGAAAATTTAACATACATAAAAAAGATTTAGCATTTTAAATGTGTATAACTTTTGTACTCATAAACTTAAAAACATATTGTTAATATTAATTAATAGCTTGATTTTTCTTATAACAATTTCTACATATGATATAATAACCATTAGAAAACAGTCAATACTTAGACAATCCCAGTATAGATAACAATCAAGAATTTCAAACTGTTGTCAAGGCAACCTCCTTTTAGCAATAGAGGTGGAATCCCACCTCTATTAATGATCTCATATATTTATAAAGTTACTAAAGATTGCAACTTGATCAGAGATTGAAATTATTAATATAAAGAAGTTTTAATAAACTTCTTTAAACACATAAATATAACCTGTTCTGAATGCAACTAAGAAATAGTCAATTATAACATTACAAATTGCAGTTATAATTTTCAAATTGCACCCAAAGTATTACTTAATTAATAAGTGTAATAATGCTCAAGGCTTTTAAATGGCCTTATAAGTACACCTGGGTCTCATTTTATGTGATAGATAGGTTCCGCAAAAAACACGCATAAAAGAAATCACACAAAAATAGACTTAACTTACATTGAAAAATGTGGTATATGTTCCATAATTTTCGAAAATCGCATAAAAACAAAGCAACAAGGTAAAATTACTTTAAAATTCTCATAAAAAAAATAAAGTACGACTAATAAAAAATTGATACAAAACAAACTTTTTTTATTAACTATTTAATTTTATTCGAAACAATGTTTTATGTGTAATTTATTTTACATTTTTCAAACATATTTTAATCATTATCGCTATTTGACATTATGCGGATACGTTTGAGAACTGATAAGAATTTAGATTTGTCACAAGAGGAAATACAATTAGCGCCAATTTCAGTCTCGTGCTGTGTTAAATAAGTGCATCAATTGAAAATTTTTGTTCATGGTTTCAAGTCACTCTAAAACCACCATTATCGTAGTGAATTTAAGGTCTTTTTAAAGTTTAAAATGTATCATCAGGTGCTGATTTGTTGCTGCTCATTTTGAACCAAAGTGAGAGCTTGACATTCAAAATGAAAATGTATATTTTGGTGTATTTTTTTTTACATATTATAAATTATTTTGATCTGCTGAAAATACAATTATTTTACAAAAATAGTTAAGATTTTAGTAAAAATTCTTTACTTTTACACGAACATAAATTGAGAAAGAAATTAATGACTTATGCAGCATTTTCTAATAGGTTACAAACATTCTTTTTAGATTCTTCATTATATAATATTTTTATAATTATAAATAGATATTTATTTTTGAAAAAACTTTCGTTCATTTTCATAATCTGACAAATTATTAATTTGCTTTTTACTAACGAATCTAATATTAAAAGACGAATATATTTTTACTACTGATTCTATAATTGAACCAATCAAAAATTTAAAACTTTAATTCACTCAGCCAATAAAAAATATTTCAGTCTAAAAGTTAATGGTTTTCTGTCCACAATGTAATCAGTGATTAAGCTTTTAGACAATGATTTTACTAATTGTTTATGAAGCTCGCGATATCCAGACATACAACTACATATTTAGCTTTCGTTGGAGTTTAAGAGCTCATTTATAATTCGTGTCTTTAACAAGAAAATGACTGTCCAATTGATTAGAAAGTTGAAGACTTTCTCGAATCATTTTTGCTATGAAACGAACAGGTTCCAATTATGTTTCATTATCTTTTTCTAAATCTTCTACAGTATCTAAATTTATTGCCAAACCTTTTTCCAACAGGCATTTAAAATATGTAAAATATGTTTGTATATAAAATGGGGAAATGCCGATTTTAAGTGAAATATGAACTTCTTTATCGCATAAAAGAAAACCGCATAAAAAGATATTAAGAAGAAACATGAATCGCATTAAAAAATTCACATAAAACGAGACCGAGGTGTAACCATTAGAACAGTTAACACTTAGACAATCCCAGTATAGATAACAATCAAGAATTTCAAACTGTTGTATAATGTAAGGGGCACATATATTAAGAAATGAAAAATCTATATAATTCTATAAACAGTAATCAAAATCCTATCATGGAACAATATTTTCTAGTATCTATTAACAAAATCATCATTTAGCATGATTAGCTTATGAATAAAGATGAAAGATATAATTGTTCAATACAGAAATTAAATTAACAGAGCCAGTCATATAATAATAATGCTGAGCTTAATTAGTAACAAAATATCCTCCTCTGACTTACTCAAAAACAAAACAGATGAATTTTGTTATAACTGTTTTGGTTTTTAATTTTATAAATCGTAATTTTATATATATATATTTCAAAATACTAATAAAATGAATGTCAAATTACCAGTTCTTTCTTCTATATCTCCAAGTTTGGGGGCATTGCACATATTGCACTGTAGTCTACGAGCCCAATTCACATTACCACATCTATATAAGAAACAAGAATGAATGCATAATTCAAAAGATGAATACTTTATTAATATTACAATTACAAAAACTAAGTTTATAAATAGTATTATAAAGAAAGTGTTAATCTATATAACAGAAGAAAAATAATTTAGTGAATGCAATCCACCTTACATTAATTACACTCAATAATACTAAAACTTAGATAAATCAGTTTATAACTAACATGCTTCCAAATATAAAAAAAAAAACCCATGAGAATCAGTAATTTCAC
This sequence comes from Epiperipatus broadwayi, assembly GCA_028023455.1. NCBI lineage: Eukaryota > Metazoa > Onychophora > Udeonychophora > Euonychophora > Peripatidae > Epiperipatus > Epiperipatus broadwayi. The sequence goes on along the minus strand of JAQFVV010002152.1, from coordinate 10,377 downwards.
TAATTAATTTTTAAAAATAATTTACCACATTTATAATCAAAAAATTCAAGATAGTTTACTTATAATTAACCATTTAAACATCCATTTAAGATCATTATATTATTCCATATTAAAGTGAACTTCTGAAAAAATTTATTTCTAATGGTCCTTTACAATTTATGGGCATGCAATGATTATTTCTATCTGTGGGATTTAAATTTATAACTTGTATCTTTTATAATAATTCAATTCAGTATAAATGTTACCAAGGTAAATCACACAAAAGGCCCTTAAAGTGATTTGAAAGATAAGAAAAATGTAAGACCTAATTCTAACTTAAGTTTAAACTGAGAATACAGTTGAATATCTTCCAAAAAGAGTAAAATAGTTTATATTGTAAATGAAATCTTTAGTCTACATGGTAAACTTCATTGTATTTGAATATATTTTTACAAATACATCACAAAAGGAAAAACAAAAAAAAAAAGAAATAAAATTAATAAAAGTGATGACTTCTTATAGCTCCTAGATTTATTTCAAATTATGTGTACTATCTATTCTATATTTATTTTTTGATAGTTTTGATTAAAATTTTTTTTTATTTTATTATAAAATATTAAAAAGCATTATTTATAAAAATTATATTTGAAACTATTATTTCATACTTAAAATAATATTTAGTATTATTATTTTCCAACAGATTTATAATTAATTCTTTCTGACAATGAAAAAGACAATATAGAGCTGTTGATTCATACTTAGGGTTTCAACTTTTTTAATTAATTAATGCAATAAATGACAGTTGATTTGTTAAACATTTTCTTTTGAGGTAGGGTGCGGGAGGTAAATCTATAAAAAATAAATAATAAGCTTTCATTTTTCAAAAAAACTAATATGATTATATGTAATGTTACTTTCACAAATGTCACTAAATCTACCATTTCTTTTATTTTGTTGTAATATTTAATATATATACGATTTCTACATCTTACTTCAAATACATTTTAGCAAAAAAATGTTTTTATGTATACACACATACAATATGACATTTTGAGAGTCCTGCAGTCTATCGCAGAGCTATGATATAATGACAGATAAAATAAAATAAATTACATAAATAATACAATAAAAAATGTAATCAATAAAAAAATAACAAACATAAAACTAAAATAAATTTTTTTTTTTTTGCTAATTAGCATTTGAAGCAAGTGTAGAAATTGTACTTATAGTTTTAATTTATTTTTATTTTTACGGAAACCATATAGGGTGAATCAAAAGTTATTTTATAGTAATATTATTTTATTAATAATTATATTTCAATTAAATGAAGTGTAAATCAAATGACTTTCTTTTTCTCCCTAAACTGAGAAAATTAAATAAAAATTAAAAAAAAAATATTAAAATAAATTTGAAATATTAAAGTTAATATATATATATTTTAATGAGTGTTGTAAATTAAAGTAATCAATAAGAATAAACTATTTATTAAACAAACAAACAAAAAAAACAATTCTCAATTTAATACAATTATGAATATTCTTTTCAGACGTTTTTATAAAATGCCAAATAATAATTTGCAAAACTTCATATTTCTTCAAGAAAATTATTTTAATAATTTGTAAAAAAAAAAAAAGGTGATTTATTGATATTTCCAAAATCTAGTGCACTTTCCAAAATAGAAAATTTTTCCTATAACAATGTCAAAAATAAAACTTGCTTTTGTCCATAATCTAAATATAAAAGTTTTGATATTATACAACAATCCAAAAATAGATAGATTAACTATGTACTTTAAATAAATATTAATTCAAAAACTTCACATTATTGGTCTTCAATTAATAATCAAATTTATACTTAAATCAATACACTATCATAATTAAAAAAATACACCGGCCTTTAATACTACAATCTGTTATTAATCAACAGTAATTTTCCCATTTATCAGCAAATAAATATCTTTTCTGATCTTAAATGATTTTAATAATAATAAAAAAACATAATCCTAACATATAAGAAAAAATCTAAAATATTTTAAGGTTTTAAATCTGGATATTATATTCATGAAGAAAAAGTTTGTCTAAATTCTGTTCAAAAGTATATTTCAGAATTTAAATTATTTTTTAATGTCACCATTAGTTTGTTATGTTTGTATACATAGTACTAGAAAAAAAAAGATTGCAAAGAAAGTGTTTAAATTTTTAAAATCGTCATCAAATAATACAATATAAATATATAAAAAACAAATCCTTCTAGGAAATTTATTCTCTTCCCTCACCTCTAATTTAAAAAAAAGGCATTTAGTTTTTTTATATAATATGCCATATTAAGCACACAAAAAACATTGTAATGAAAAATGTTTTACATTTTTAAAAAACAATAAATTATGAAAAGTAATATCCTAGCTACTAGAGGATATGATTTTACTTCTTTTTATCATAAAGTATAAATAATATAAAATACTAAAAAAACTGCAGTGAAATATTTTTATTTATAAATTTTTTTGTGTGAAATATGAATGTATTTTTAAAACATAATTACATTTGATATGGTAACTTCTGTGATTGTATTTCCCTGTAACCTCAAAATTTAGCAATCAAAATGATAGTATGTGTTATGCCATATTTGGAGACAATGTAATATAATAAAAAGTTACAAAAAAAAACCCAATATATTAAGATTATTAGCTGATAAAATATATTAGTAAGGTAAGTTCTGCAGTCAAATTATCACTTCCCTGTTCAAATTGGCAATCCAAATGATGTTTGACTTATCAACTTGTGGAATAAACAATATTTAAAAAAATGCAATAAAAATCTATTTAAAATAATAATAAATTACATATATAATATTGGGAAAATTGCTAAAAAAAAAAAAGCAGGCAAAAGAAAAAAAAAAAAAGATGCTGCAGAAGGTATGATATCAATTAAAAGAATAAAATAGATATTACAGATTTGAATGAAAAATTGAAATTTGAAATAAAAAAAAAAAAAAAAATTAAAATACTATTATCTCCAAATAAATAAATCATATTCAAAATATTGATTTAAATCTTAAAATTTTATTTACTGTATTATTATAAAAAAAACCCACTTGCTACATTGCCAGTCATCAGCACTGAATAAACCTCTGCTTCTTTCAGCTGCAGCTTTACCAATTTCTGTACTTGGGCGTTTAGCAGGTCCTGAATCCTTTTCTGAGAAAAAAAAATCACATGCTCAAATATAAATAGTAATAAACAAAGGCAATAACATTTATCAGTTTATTATACATCTAGATGTCTAGTTAAAAAAAATTTATCAATTTGCTACCACTATATCTATAGCACAAATGGGCAACTTTTTTCTTTAGCGGGCTGAATAAAATTTTTGTATCATAACATAGGCTAGAATAGATTGAACGATTTAGCAAAAAAAATCAGAACCTAAAAAATGTTACATTAATTGAATTACCAAATTATCAATGTATTTTAAAAAAAGAAATATAATATTTAATGATTTAAATAGGAATCGATTATAGATAGTTTATATTTTACAAAATGTGTTGAAAAATACCTTTTTAGATTATATTCTTTAAAAACAAAAATAGTTTAGTTACAAATCAAACAAATAGCTTTATTGTCTATATTTGCTAATAAATATCTGAATGTCCAATTATCATTGAAAATGTGGAATTTGGCATCAATTGTTCTTTTTTTTAATTGGTTCATTTTATAGGCAATAAATTAGATTAAATTAAAAATTGTAATAATTAGAAAAGACATAAACCCACTTATAAAATATCAGGTACCTATATTATTTTTTTCGATAAGAAGTTAAAAGGAATTTCGTTTGATTGATGCTACAATAATAATTAGGAAATAATATTCTGATACTGCGTAGAAGTATTCTTTAAAAACCGAAATTAACTTTATTAGCGATGCCTCCCATATTTTTATATTTTGTAATATAAAATTGGTAATTCAGAAGTTATAATTAAAATTTTATATTTCTCATGGCATTAGGATAAAGTTAATGTTATATGAACATGTGAGTGTTAGGCCTAGAGATTGCGGTTTACAGTGAGTGTAGTCAGATAAGGATTTCCTATATTTAGGTATTTACAGGGTGGGCTGCATTCAACATCGTCACGGGCCAGATGCAGCCCACAGGCCGGCAGTTGCCCATCCCTGATCTATAGTAATTTTGCCAATGAGGATCAATAATGAAGCCTGGAAAAAAAAATGTCTCAATTGTGTGAATTCATATACAATGATCATTAAGTATTTAGTAATAATTAAAATAAAATTTAAATAATATACTTAAATCAGAAAATAAATATGGAGACATATTATATTTGAAATTTATTATATATATATAAAAAAAATTGAATTGAAATATTTATTATTATTATTTTTTTAACAGATAACATTTAATATTTTTTGAAATAGAAAAAATTTCATTATTTTTTTAAAAAAAAAAAAACTTTTTTTGAATGATATTCTGGAATTAATTTTTGTTTCTTGAATGCTATTTAAATAGATAATTTTTTATTAAACAAACTTCAGGTCTGTCCACATGTCAATAAAAAAATTTAAAGGTAACATTTATTTTTTCATTGAAAATGTGAATAGTGACACTCCACTTCCCATGCCAAACATAATTCCATGATTCTAATGTGAGCAGTTATAGCGCATAAAACAATAATGAGATGGCACATGAAAATAGCTGTATTGACAATGATAAACAAACTACAAATATAATAAAGAAGAAAGAATCAAAATAATTTATAAAAGGGTAGCAAGAAATTGTTAAAATTTGATATTTGAATATGTAAGATGGTAGAGGAACAGAAACATGGTTGGAATTAAACAAAGCAGTTAAAAATGAAGGGCTTGATGTATTAGCAGTCATGGAAACACATCTAAGAGAAAAGAACGTATACTGAAAAACTTGGTATGACAGGATATAAATAAAAAAAAAAAAAAAAAGAATGGCGATATAGAAATCATGTCAAAAAATATTTAAATATTATAAAGTGTAAAGAATATTTGTGGTTTGAGATAAGGATAGGAAGACAAGAATGGATGATGGTTATAAATGTATATGGCTACTGGAGATAATCAAACTATAATGGTGTGGAACAATAGCATATATGAATGCTTATTTAAGAATATAGTTTCAAAAAAAAAAAAGGGGGGGGGATAATGTTATAGGGGGATATGACTGGGCATATTGAAGAAATTGATGACGTGGATAACAAGATGGGACAGCTTTTGAAAAATATTTGTCAGAGAGTGAGAATTTCAGCATTGAAACATTATCAAATATTTATGGTCTAGAAATAATATATTTTACACAGTAGATTGTGTATTAGTAAATAAAGAGGGAATGAATAAAGTATGGAAAATTAAAGTGTTTGATAATGAAAAGGAGTATGTAATAGTGATTATAATTTCTTTATAATAGAAATGGTTAGTAATGTGATGGAGAAATATTAATAAAAGTAAATAGGATGGTGAAAGATGTGGATGGAGAGTGAATGATAAGAGTAAGTTAGAAGAATATAAAAGTACAAGAATTTATGAAAGTTTGCTGTGTGTTAAATATAAGGACTGATGTGATGAAGTAATGAAATTATTTATGAAATAAAAAAGAATGGAGAAATATGGTAGTTGTCTAATCTATAAAAAAGAATAAAATAGAAAAGTAAGAATTACTACTAAAAAGTGTAAAAGAGAGGAAAAAAGCATGCAGAGAATATAATTGTGCTAATAAAAAAATAAAGAAAATGAGAAAAAGATGTAAATATTAAATGGGATAACTATTTAATTAATAAGAAGTTGGCAAAATAAATAATTATATAGAGAATGAAATGAAATAGTAAATTATTGAGGATTATTAATAAACATGGAAGAGATGGGAGAAAAAATTTTTTGGAAATATATTATAAAAGAAGGAAAGGAATGTAGGAAAGAAAAAAATAGTACTACTAAATGATATGGAGAAAGACTCTAGAGAAGAATTAAAGACAATCTTAAATAAGTATGTAATGAATATAGAAAAGACGTTTTTATATGTGAAGAATAGAGTGATAACAAATATAAAAGCACATAGTAAGTGGAAAAATCAGTTTTACAGAAAATGAATTGAATGAAGCAGGGAAGAAGTTGAAAAGTGGAAATGCAAGAGGGTTAGATGGATGGGTAGCAGAGATGGTGAGGGATGACCTGGGAAATAGGGCAAAATTAAATCTATTAACATGTTTTAACAAGATTGTGACAGAGAACAGAATTTCCCCAGATAGCTGAAATAATATAAGAGTGAGGCTATTATTTAAAGGAAAGAGTAAAGACTATAGAAAGATAAACAATTATAGACCGGGGCAATAAGGTCGGTGTAGCATAAAGTTTTTGCATATATGGTGGCTGGAAGGGTGGTAGAATGGATGGAAGAAAATAATATATAGTGGCAAAAATGCAAGGAGGTTCTGGAAGAGATAGGCATATAGGAGATAGTTTGGTTTATAGTCACACAACTTATATATATGAGTAGGAATGTGGGTAGGGCAGTTACATGTGGTCCTGATAAATGTGGAGATGGTATAGGATAGAGTAAATAAAAATAGATCATAGGTAAGTTTAATAAATTTGGGAATGGAGCTTTAGTGAATCTTAAGAGATTATATGAAAATAATTACTATATCTATCAGTTAGGAGATATAGAATCAGAGTTAAAAAATGGAGTGGAACTAAGACAAGAATGCCCTATGTCACCTATTATTGTTTTTGTTATATTTGAGAGAAACTGAGAGGGCACATGGAAAGAGTGAGAGATACCATTAAGAGATGGCAAGGACATGTATGCATTGATCAGGTCTTTTATTTGTTGATATTTTCTCGTGCACAAAGAGCAGGGAAGATATAGAAGTTGTGCTTAAGACTTGTGCAAGAGATGGATAAAGAGATGGGGCTCAAAAAATTTAATAAAGAAAAAATAAGTAATGATGATAAATGATTTAGATAAGAAAAAAATTTTTTTTCTTGGGGGATATAAAGTTAAATGTGGTGAATAGGGAGAACTATTTGGGAATTGTCTTAAGTAATCAGAGGAATTGCTTAAGGATGAATGGAGAAAAAATGATAAAATGAACCAAAGAAAAGAAAGGGATTGATAAAGTTAAATTAACAGTGTTCTCATATAATAAATATGATGTAGGCAAGGATTGTATGAAAGGGAGTGGCAGTAGCAAGGTTAACTTTTAGTAATGATGTGTTAGCAAAGGGAGTGCTAGATTACTTAGAGTAAAGTAAAACAAGTAGGAAGACACTGTGCATTAGATGCAGATGTGGGATGGCAAAGGAAGCAATTCAAGGAGAAATGGGATGGACAAGTTTTTTATGAGAAATGCAAAAAGCAAAATGGAAATGTTTGATAGATGGCAATTTATGGATAGTATGAGAATAGCCAAAATAGTATTTAATTGAGCTATGAGTATGGACAGGCAGCAAGATTGGTGAGAAAGGTAGTATGGTATGCAGAAAGATTTGGACTGACTTTTATGTCAGTATACTTGTACAAAAGGTGGGATGATTCTGTTAGTAGAATTGTGAAATACAGTAGTTACAAAAAATGGGATAGAAGAATAGATGCATTTATAAAAAATAGAAATCTGAAAACTAGTATGGAGATTAAAAAGAGTCTAAATATATGAAGTCAACAGAACATAGGGACTCAAGTCAATTTACAATAATAGCAGGAAAGTAGGCTCGAACAGATGGTTAGCACCAAGGAATATACATCTAAATGGAGAAATGTAATTTAAGCTGCAAGTTATGTAAGTAAGGCATGGGAAAATATTATTAGACATTTGATAACTGAATGTAAATGCCTACAAGCAGAAAGAGTACAAGTAATGAAGTTGTGATAGAATAAATATAAACTAAATGTTTATACACAAAGTAGATTCTTGGTCTATATGCTGGGCTTAGAAAAAGATAAAGGACATTTAGATATAAAGACTATGGAGTGAACAAAGATGAAGTTATAGAAATGGTATAGATCAGGATAGAGAAGAATATGGCAAAACTTAGGTTAGGGAATGGAAAGTAAGGTGGCTAACAGGTTTTTCTGGACATATTGACCTAAGAGATTCCCTGACTGATAAAGAAGTAGTTTTATCACATCACATCATAAGACAATAAATTCTTTTTAAATATTTTTAAAATCCTAAGTTCAATATTTAAAGAAATATTTCATCAGATATTTAAAAATGAATTTGTTTTTAATAATTGTGCTATCACGATTACACAAGAATAAATTTTTATACTAACCACTTATATTTATCCTTGGATATATATTTTTTAATCCATTTTATTTGTCATATTATATGTTGCAATACATAATTTTTTCAATATTTGTACTTATCTACATTTTTATAAGTGCATATAATTAATCAACTTCTTAAAATATATATTATTTTAAAACTCTTAAATTATCAAATCTAATTGAAGAATGACAGGATTTAAAGAATTTAGTAGAAAGCACAACATTTGATGAGTTATTGTGAAATAAGGAATGGTTCAAAAATTGAGGAATTGCTGGTTAATTATCAAGTATTCATAAACTTTGAAATTTCTCAGAAAAAGAAGTACAAATTAAACTTTACACCTATGAGAAATATAATTTACATTCAGATTCATTAGGATTTAGATTTTGCTAAATCATTTTTAATTTTCAAAAAGCATATATTATGGGAACGCATAGGATAGGTTAAATTAATCATTCATGTACACTTATAAAAACAAACTTTAGAGACTAGAGAGGGGGGGGGCGACTAGTAAATATAATGTACTATTGCTAATTTTAACTAAAACTTAATGCAATTAAGATAATATAAAAATTAGATATTCCTATAGAATATTTTTTCCAGTAATGTTTGTAACAACACACATAAAAAAAAGAAGCAACAAACTCTAGACAATTAAAATGCATAAAATTATAAATAAAATCAAAAAAATATGAATCATCCTTATTTAAATATAAATTAAAATTCACATTAGATAAAAATATGAATAAATTTAGAACTAGTTTATATTGTCTACCCCTCAACCACAGCGATTACAGTGTAATCTTCTTGCAAAATTAACATTACCACATCTAAAAATAAATAAAGTTTATTTACAACAAATATTTAATGAAGCAATTTATGAATTAATGAGTTGTTCTACTACTTCTTAAATCCAATTTTTGAGAATGATAGACATAAAAAAACATTATTATATTCAAACAAACAACTACTTAATAAATAAAATTAATAAACTAGCATGAAAAAAAAAAGTACATCATGACATGCTAACAATAGAATTATATAAAATTGCTTACAGGTATTTTGGTCTCTACTGCAGCAAAATATAAAATAATGTAATAACACAGTGAAAAGATAAGTCACTATATTTAAATCTATATATACATTTTCTGTACTTCATACATTTTTAACTAGTTAACAGATTCCAAATTAATTCAATAACATAATACATTCTTTATACTATTTTTACTTCTTTTAGACATACTACCAGTTTTGACTGACTTGAAGTCTTTATCAGGGAAAATGAAAATAAAGTTCTGTTATTTATTATTATAAACATTACATATTTACTATTTTCAATTATATAATATAATGAGGTCAACATTTTCTATTATATCAAGATCTATAGATTCATCTGTTTAAGCAAAATAAAAAAATGAACAAATTATCAACAAAACAAAATTTTAATTTTCTAATTCAATATGAAACCTCTTGTTGATATAATCCATGTGCTCAAATTAATCTAATTAATTTTGGATCATTTACACTAAAAGTATTTTTTTAATCAACCTCTTATATACAAAGCATGACAATCTATTTAACTTTTAATACATATAATTAAAACAGTTAAGTGCCATATCTTTCAATTACAGTATTAAAAAACTTTCACTAACATTTTAATTTTTTAAGAGATGCTTCTTTTTTTAAAAAAAGATTACTTTTGGAAATTGCCATTTTTTATTGTCATTATTTTAAATTTAGTTTTTTAAAATCTATCACTGATAAAGTTGGGATTTATGAAAAGACTCTTACTTTAAAATAAAACACACACAAAAACTTGTTACTACAGTGATTTACTTTTTTTAAAAATAAAAACTGCAATCTTCATTAATTCAGTGATAATGAAATAAAACGTTCACAAAAAAAAAAAAAAAAAAAAAAGGCAAGAAAAAGTGTTTCTAGATTTTTGTTTTGATTCTAAATCTAATAATGATTTATATTTTTATTAATTATTAAAATTATGTATGTTAGCATATTTATACTTGTGTCGAGTGTTTTAAATAGTAGTTCTATTCTACAAGATTGTAAATTGAATTTGAGCTATTATTTACTAAT
>JAQFVV010002151.1:0-33587 GCA_028023455.1 Epiperipatus broadwayi | reverse complement strand
ATCAAGTTTTTATTCTGATTTTGAAATGCATTTTTATATTGATTTGCAGAATGCTTTTGATCTGATCAAACAATAATTTGTCAACAAGAATGTTAGAATTGAAATAATGGAAAGATGGAATTTTTAGCAGGTAAAATTGATTATAGATATGACAATGATTTAATATAATATAAAATATCTTTATATAGCAGCAGTAATATATATTTAATATTATTATTGCTGTTATATAAAGATATATTGTATTGTTATTGATGTATTTAAATTTATGTAATAGCAGCATAATGGATTAAGCTCAGTTTTGATTATAGATACAGAAATAAAACATAAACTCACAGAATTTTTAGAGAAAAAAAACTCTTGAGAAAACTTCAAATTAGAAATAAACAATTAAAATGATATATTGAAGACATAGTAAAATATTTTGAAGATTAATATATAAATGGGAATAGATGAATGTTATTGCTGGCACTTACCTTATTCAGATATTACAGTTGTTTTTGCAAATAATGTTTGAGAAGTTTAGAAAATTTTACAAAAGTTATGAGATAAAAACAATAAAATAGGATTAAAGGTCAATGTAAAAATGAACTCCCAAGCTTTTGACTAAATTATTTAACCAGATATAAACATAATGACTAAAATTATTCATAGAATTAATTTAGTTGAACTACTTTAATAACAATAACAATATTAAAATGAAGCATGTCTAAATGTGAGAAAAAATGTATAGATATGATTTAACATTTCTCACACAGTGGACCTGTGACTTGGAAGCTAGAAAAGATCAAAATATATAGATAATTCATCTGAATAGGATTATAAGAGGTAATAAAACAAATGAAAGAAAAATTGTATGTAAGATGGGTGGATGAAGTAAACTTTTACCAGAGTAATATTGAGAACAGATGCTATGGTTCAGAGAAACTGACTTAAACTTGGAGAGAGACTCCTTCAGAGAGATGCATTAGTAATCATTGAAATGATGATGGTGATATTAGAGAAAGAATATACATTCATAAAAATAAATAATTCAAGACTACAATGTGTTTAATAAATTCAACACAGTCAGTAACTATCTTACTAGTATGATGTAAGACATGAATTTATGTTAACTAAGCTGTTACAAAATGAGTATTAACAATAGATGTTCCTAATACCAAAATATTTTTAAATGATTGGGGATTATATAATGTTACTAAGAAGACAGTTGTTATATTAAGAACAGATTTATTTATAGTGGGGGGGGGGATTGTAATTTAAAAAAATGACAAAATATTTTTAAATGGTCTATAAAACGAATTAAATATCTGTAATTCTGTTAAATTCTTCCAATAAGACAATGATAACCAATAAATTACATAGGCAAAACGGTAAAATAATTTACAAAAGAGCACAACAAAAGAAGAAAGTAATATTAATAATATACTTCATTAAGTATGGAGCAAAAAAAATTAAAAAACTATGAGGTAATAAAGAACTAGAAAAAAAATAGCTTTTTCAAAAATATCTTGTGAAGTTAAAATATTTTAAAGAAAGTAGTGAAACAAACAATTAAATCAATCAAATATAGAAAAGCTATCGTAATAATAAAATATTATTATAAACATTTTACAGAAAAGTTCCAGTAAATGATTAAATATTTATAGATATTGTAAATAAATAAATAAAAATATTTGTAAAGATTTTGCCAGATGTCTAAAAAATACATTTTTAATTGAAATGAAAGAATACAGAAATAATATCAGATATAAAAAAGATTTTATTAAAAAATATATATATCTTTATTAACATTATTACAAGTGTAACGGATATATATATATATGCGTTACATTCAAATTTAATAGTAACTTTTTTTTATCTAATACAGAATTAAAAACAAACTGTCAAAATGCACAAATAACGAATTATTAATTTATTAATATGTTAGATTGATTTAAATATTAAAATAAGCTTTAAAAAAATAAATAAATTATAGAATCGAAGCAAAGATTCTAATCTTTAAATAAAATATATAATAAAAAACCTTTTGATTTTAATAATAGCGAAGATTTTTTTAATTTTCAAATATAAAAATTACAAACAGATCCTTAAGGCAAAATGACAATTAAAAAAATGATTACAAAATAGATAAGAGTTCCCGCCCAGAGATAGAGACACAGACCTCAGTGGAAAAATTTCCTTACCCAAAACCCAAAATCTTACCTTGGCCACAAACTGAATTAACCAATAAAATACAAATCATGAAATATGTTTGATGAATCCGTGCATTCCAGAGATAAGGTGCCCGACGACTATAAAAAGAAAAATCCAAAGGGAATAAGGTTAGTTGGAGAATCAGAAAATTAAAGTTTTGAATTCATCTGTAAAAATAATTTTTAAAAGTTATTGCCATCACCAAAAAAAAATGTAATTAGCTTCATCGTGCTTCCTTTGGTGCAGTGGCCGAAGGTAGCTTTCATCTCCATGGAGCCCAGGATCAAACCACTGGTACCGTCTTCAGAAAACATCGTAAATGCGTCTTCTTAAATCGTCATCGCCCACAAGAAATGGATCTTGTATAAATTTGGATCTTCCTCGTGAAGGAACGAGCACGAACAAAGGAAAGTATAAATTTATAAATGAAACATAAACTCTCTTAAGTTTAAAATCTTCAAACTTTATGTGTTTTTTAAAATGAACTATAGACTTTCTTTCTGAGCAAACCTGAACTTTTATCTTTCTATAAACTTTGTGATTTTAAACTCTTAGCTAAAATTTTCAACGTAATTTTTTTTTTTTTTAAAAGTATTGTATTTTATTTTTGTTTATTCATGTTTAATTAATATTTGTTTGTAATGGGGTGGGGGTTTGCGATTGCAAACTTAAATTTAAAAAATAGAAACACATCGTTATTTGTGCATTATTAAATTTAAAAAGAAAAGTAGGTTATATAAATTTGCAGTAAAAAAATAAGTTAAAATATAAATGTTATCTTAAAAATGATTTTAAAACCTTAATTAAACTAAAGATTTTTGTTTTGAATTAAATTAATAAAATGATTTAAATGTTAGTTGAGTGTAGATGGCTGCTAGACTAGTTTAAATATGTTACTTTTAAAGAGGGTTTTGATTTCAGACTATTTGTTTTGTAGTTGTGTCAATGCTGGTGGAGAGATATATGGACGTTTATATCAATGTAATGTGAAGTGTGTTAGCACCTAGGGCGATGAGTCCAACTGAATGCATGACCCCAAAGAGGTAGTCATACCGTTGAAATGGACGCAGATGTATTTCCTGCACCATTGACCCATTTCAGCTCTATGGATTTTGGATGATAAGCTGGCAAGATAAGACCGCTCTCCCATCCATACGTAGCATTTCTTTTTATTATTTTATATTCATGTTTCCATTGCCTGACAGATGCACATTCCTGTGGGACGAAGGCCATGTCTTCTCCAATAATATCACACTGTTCAGACACACATTCCTGTCGATGTGATTCTATGCTAACATGTTCATATTACATTGGTTGCTGATATATATCTGGAAGTGAGTATTGGTGTGGCTGCAGATTTTTAGTCTGGAGTCAAGTGAGTTGAAAATTTGTGAGTGCATCTAGGTAGCTCATCTATACTCAACATTCTAAAATTTAAAATTAAAGTTAAAAACAAATAAAATAATAATGAAACAGAATAAAACATAAATTTCTTCTTGTGTTATAAAAATTAATTTTTTAAAGTTTGTGTGTTATTAATTATATACGTAAATAAAATCTTTTTTTGTGTTATTAAAACTGACAGTGCTTGCTTTTTTTATTCTTTATTATTAAAAATATATTTTAATAAATATATTAAGTTTCTGCATCTACTTGAGCTAGTGACTTGGGCTGGAGGTCGCGGTCTTAACAGTGCATATCTGTTGACTTTATAAATTTTCCAGGTTCAAAGTAGCCTAGTGGCGCTCTGTTGGCAGATACGGTAAGACTGGGTACTTCTTCGTCATTCCCCAACTGTTATACAAGACATCTACATAAATTCTTGCATCCAAAGCAAGAAAATGAATAAACAGGACATAAATTGTATATATCACAATAGATAATATAATATTCAAGTACATGAAAATGTATATAAAGGGCATAATAGTTGCTATTTGGCATTTAGATGATAAAAAAGCATTTTACACTATAAGAATTTATTTGGTTATAATATATATATATATATATATATAATTTTTAAATTCAAAATGTCAAATTATGAAGAATATTTAAGAAAATTCAATAACATTAATAAAATACATGGACAGCTATGAAAATTACCATTGGTAAAAATAAATGTCATGATAATTTTTATCACTGCAAAAGAATTGATGATAGTTTTAAAACAAATATTTTTTTGATTAAAATGGAAAGCTAAAAGGGTGAAAACCTATGGAAATTAGTAAACTATTTAGATTTACCATATTATGTGGTTTCTTTCAATAATTCTCTAAAATTTGAAAAAAAAAATGTTGGAAGGACTATCTCGTGAAAGCTAAAAAAAAAGAAGTGAAAATAAATTAAAAAAATAATTAGATAAAATTAATGTGGTATTTAATGATTTTCAAAATGAAAAGTAATTAAAAATAGACATTAATGTGTGAAAATATTTTAATCAAAAATGAATATAGATGGAAACTAAATGGATAAAATTAATTATAGAATTAAACTTAAAAAATGCTTTTTGATAGAATTTGATATTAAAAATTATGACTGTATGCATAAAAAATAAATTGTTGACTACAGTTTAATTATTAAAAAATACTTTTTAATAGAATTTGATATTAACAACTATGACTATATGCATGAAAAATAAATTGCTTGATTAGAGCTCAATTATATATTTGAAACTTGAATAATAATAGAAATGAAATACAAAAACTGCATACAACCAAAGCAAGTATTGAAAGATGTTTGTCATCTCTTAATGAACAATAATCAAAAATAAAGTTTCAGATGACAAAGTAAAAGTTTATTTCTGATATCATTAAATAAATTAAGTTGCTAAAATAGTTGTGGAATAGAAACATCATTAGAAAAATAATGAATACATGGCGTTAAATATTAAAATGGATATTGATAGATTATAAGAGGCTTAAAAGAAATGTGCTAAACAGGTAATAAGATCTTTATTATGGATTAAAAATATTATATATATTTAAAATATTCTAAAACACAAATTCATGTACATACTTTCATTGTTCTTTTGTCAGTTTATTAAAATATCAGAAAGCTATCATTTATATTTTTTGTGGCAGATCTTTCTTTTTTAAGAGATCACTGTCATTCCTAATTATAGTTTTCTAGTATATACTATACTCATGAACATCACACTAATGAAAACTGTTAGTAACTTATTTTCTTACAATATACTTGAAATAATCTTTATAATATAACTGAGTTCTATATCTTTCAAATTATACAATAATTTTTAGTAAGGCAAATGTTAGAAAGTAATAATAATAAATGATAATAAAATTATATACCGAAGGTTTTTTTGACAAGTATGTTATCATTTATTTGTTACATTATTAAACAAATAACTATATTTCTTTTCCAGATTAATATATTATTTAAATGTTATGTATATTTTAATAGACAAGATAGACTTTTATATGACTTAAACTTTAATTACAGTTTTATTCATCATGAACATGCTTTATGTCATATTCACAGCAACCTAAATTTATTTAGTGTTTAAGCATTTATATTCTTTTAGTCATTACTTTAATATTTTAATATATTTCATTTTATTTAAATTTATTTAAATAATCTATTTTTTGAAACTGGAATACATGAATATTTTTTATTTGTAGCATAGCTATCATTTGTGAATACCCAGGCTTCTTTGATCCTGCATTTTTTGTTTTCACTTTCTATACATATAACACCAGATGCTGTTAAATCAAACATAACTCAATTTCTGTTCATGATTCATAAACATGATATATATTCTTCACTCCTTTGTGCCCTATTATATAATAATATTTGGCTGGGTTAGCCTAGTTGATAAATTAGCAGACAATTCATAATATGCAATATTGCACATGGGTTGGTTCCAGTAAATTTTGTAAACAATTTGATGTGCTGAAACTGCAGAACAAAATTCAAAGCAGAAAGGCCAAATCTAGTTGTAAAAAAATCATAATATTATTAGTAACATGCTTCAACATGGACATTTCTTGTAATGGAATGAAAAGAGATATAATATAAATAAATAAGGGTAGCTGTCAATGATAAATATACCTTATATAGGTCCATTATTTGTAACTAAATGTAAATATTTTATAATATAAAATATGATATTAATTATTATCAATCAATTGCAAAAAAATGACAAAAGTGGTGAGAGTTGTTTGTTTACTGCTGCAATCATCAATATTATCATCTCAGTTCAGGTTATGTGCTACCATAGATATACTGGCAATATAAAAAATAGTCATACATCATGTTAATAAAATGTGTAAGTCTTAAAGACATCTGAGTAATGCTACAGATTCAGTTTATAATGTAACAATTTTAAGTATGAAAAATTAAAGTGTTTGATAATGAAGAGAGAGAATGTAATAGTAAGTATATTTTTTAATAATAGAAATGGTTAGTAATATTATGGAAAATAATAATACATGTAGAAAAGATAGTGAAAGATGGAGAAGGAATGATAAGAATAAGATAGAAGAATATAAAATAAAAATAAAAAAAATCATGGAAGAGTTTGTTGAAAATAAATATAAGGACTGGTTTGGTGAAATAGAAAAAGTGCCAAATAGGGGTTTAGATGAGAATAGACAAAAGAATAAAAGTAATAGAAAAGTGAAATTAGTAAAAGTTTAAAAAAGAGGGAAAAAGCACACAGAGAATATAAATGTGCTATTAAAAATGAAGAAAGTTAAAAAGATATTAATATTAAATGAGAAAACCATTTAAAAATATAAGTTGGCTAAAATAGATAATTATATAGATAGAATGAAATTAAATAGTAAATTATTGGAAAATATTAATAAAAGTGGAAGTGATGGGAGTAGAAAATTTTGGAAATATGTTAAAAGAAGGAATGTAGGAAAGAATGAAATATTATTACTCAATGATGAGGAAAACATGTCTAGCTCTAGAGAAAAAGAGATAATCTTAAATAAGAATGTAATTGATATAAAAAGATGTTAGATGTGAAGAACAGAATATTAATGAACATAAAACCACATAGTAATGGAAATATTAGTTTTGCAGAAAATAAATTGAATGAGACAGGGAAGAAGTTGAAAAGTGGAAATGCAAGAGGTTTATATGGATGAGCAGCAGAGATGATAGTTAATTTGGGAAATAGGGCAAAATTAAATTTATTATAATGTTTTAATAAAATGGCACCAAAGACAAAAATTTCAGATGGCTGAAAAAATAAGGCTATCATTTAAAGAAAAGGGTAAGGTCCATAGAAAGTCACATAATTATAGAATAATAATAGTAACTTCAGTGTTATATAAAGTTTTTGCATATATGATGGCTGGGGGAAGGCAAAATGGATGGACAAAAATAATATAGTGGGAGAAATGCAAAAAGATTTTAGAATGGATAGTTGTATAGGAGTAAAGTTATTCATATTCACACAATTATAAATTTGAGTAGGAATACAGGCAGACAGTTATATGTGGTCTTTATAGATATAGAGAAGGTATATTATAGAATAAATAAAAATAGATAATGGGTATGTTTAGTAAATTTGGAAGTGAATGGAGCTTTAGTGAATCTTAATAATATATTGTATAAAAATAATTATTATACCTATCAATTAGAAAATATAGAATCAGTTGGAATTAAAAAAAATGAAAAGGAAATAATGCAAGAATACCCTACATCACTTTTTTTGTTATATTTGAGAGAGATGGTGAGAGCAAAAAAAGACTAGGAACAGTGTAGAGATATCATTAATAGATTGCAAGGGAGAGTATATATTATCAGGTCTTTTATTTGTTGATGATATCTTCTTGTGCACAGAAAATAGGGAAGATATGGAAGTTATGCTGAAGAGATGCACAACGGTGGATAAAGAGATGGGGATTAGATTTAGTGAAGAAAAATCATAAGTAATGATAATAAATGCTAGGGAAAGAAATGAGAAATAATTTTATTGGGGAATATAAATTTAAATATGGTGAATAGGTATACCTATTTGGGAATTATTTTAAGTAATCAGAGAAATTGCTTGAACAAATAGGAGGAAAAAAAATCAATAAATGAAACAAAGAAAAGAGATAGACTGATAAAAAAAACAATATTTTCATATAATAAATATGTAGCAAAAATTGTATGGAAGTGAGTGGCAATACTAGGGTTAAGTTATGGTAGTGATGTGTTATGTGCTAGTAAAGGGGTGTTAGATTATTTAGAAAAAGTACAAATGGAAGTAGGAAAACATGCATTAGATGCAGATGTGTGGATTACAAAGGAGGAAATTCAAGGAGAAATGGGATGTCAAATTTTTATAAGAGAGACTCAAATAGCAAAATGCAAATGTTTGGTTGATTAAAATTTATGGATAGTAAAAGAAAAGCCAAAATAGTATTTAATTGTGTTTCAAGTAAAGGACAGACAACAATATGGGTGAAAAACATAGTATGATATACAGATTTGAATAAAATTTTTTTGTCAATATACTTGTACAAAAGGTGGGTTGATTGTGGTAGGAGGATTGTTGAGAATTTTTGTGGCAAAAATGGAAAAGAAAAATAGATACATTAATAAGAAATAGAGAGAGGAAGGATAAAGAAGTAATGTGGAGAGTAAAAAGAGTTTAAGAATATAAAGAAGTAAACAGAATCTTGGGTGTGAGTTAATTTACAATAATAGCAAGGAAAGTAGTTTACTTTTTAAGGCTTGAACATGATCATTAGTAACAATGAAATATATACATAAATGAAGAATTGTGGGTAATTTAGTCTAAAAGTTATGTAAGGAAGGCATTGAAAATATTAGGCATCTGCTAAGTGAATGTAAATGCTTACAAGCAAGTTGTATGAGAATACATATAAACAAAGTGATTATAAAGAAAGTGAACTCTTGGGTTTTATGCTAGGTTTGGAAAAAGATAAGGGGAATATAGATATAAAGACCATAGAATGGACAATGATGATGATGCAGAAATGGGATGGAACAGGATAAAGAAGAATATGTGGAAAATTAGGATGGGGAATAGATGGCTAACAGGTTTCTCTGGGAATAGTGGCTGAGAGATTTCTGACTTCAATAAAGGAAAAGCTATAACACATTGCATCACATCACAAAAAGGTTGAAGGGGTTTTAATATTTGTTTCATATACTAAAAAATATACAATACAAAATCTGATAAAATTAACTTATATAACTACATGACCCAATAAAATTCATTTTTGTTATTATCAGAAGTAAGCTAAATAATCCACTTGTATCAGTGAGATTTTTTTTATTTAATTTTAAATAATTTATAGTAATGCAAAATATCAAGAACATTATTATTTACTAATTAATATTTACGTTATTCTATACTTTATTTTAATAATTATGTAATTTTGGTAACTGCATTATTTTCCTTTATGAAGTTCAAACATATGCATACTTTAACATTACCAAGTTTACTCATCTTTTGTGATTCCAGTGTCAAAGAATATGTTTCATTGTGCAGTACTTAATACTTTAACAAAAAATAAAATTAATCTGTGTACACAAGCTGCATATTTATTTGTTAGAAATATATTTAACTAAATCATTTAATTATTAAACTAGAAACTCGATAATGGAAATATAATCAAATAGATTTTAAAGTGAACATTTTAATATCTTTATTTTTTATTTGTTGTATTTTGGGTAACGCTAGGTTTAAAATACTATGTTTCATATTAATAAAAATAACATCTCTATAGATAAAACAAACAATTTATTTTTTATTTAGAAATCATATGACATTCAAACAAGGATTATGGTAAAGTTGTTCTTGAATTCATATATTTTTAACTTAAAATTTTTCCTCTACTATTTTACTAAATTGTGTGGCACAAATTACTTACTATATACATATAAATATTTGAAAACCAGGCACGCTTCACAAACCTGGGAGCTTAATTGTAAGTATAGAGGATTTGAACTCAGATTTTAAAGCACCTTCAACTATCCACACTATCTCATAGAACTGATACACATAACCACACAATGTAGAAAAGATTAATAATCACCAATATATGTATTTCATGATAAACCAGCAATCACCAGTTGGTCCAGATTATCATCTCTCACACATATATATAATCAATGCTCAGTTTATATTAAGATAGCAAATCTTCATACTTCAATGGACATGCTTCAATCCACTGCAACCTCCAACTTTTCAGCCATCCATATCATTGAAAATCTGATGATGAAAACTCAAATCCCATGCTGATGCTAATATTATTGCCATTCCCATGTTCACCTGAAGTCACTCTGACCCCTCATGTATAGGATAGTATCCATTAAATACATATAAGAGGGATGGACAGGATACAAGCTTGATATGTAAATATTTGAAAACCAGGCATTCTTCACAAATCTGGAAACTTAATTGTAAGTATAGAGGATTTGTACTCAGATTTTCAAGCACCCTTCAACTATCCACACTATCTCATACAACTGATACACATGACCACACACATGTAGAAAAGATTAATAATCACCAATATATATATATTTCATGCTAATCCAGCAATCACCAATTGGTCCAGATTATCATCTCACACACACACACACATATATAATCAATGCTCAGTTTATATTAAGATAGAAAATCTTCATACTTTAATGGACAGGTTTCAATCCACTGCAACCTCCAACTTTGCTATCTTAATATAAACTGAGCATTGATTATATATATATGAGAGATGATAATATGGACCAACTGATGATTCCTGGTTTAGCAAAAAATACATATATTGGTGATTATTAAACTTTTCTACATGTGTGTGGTCATGTGTATCAGTTGTATGAAATAGTGTGGATAGTTGAAGGGTGCTTGAAAATCTGAGTTCAAATCCTCTATACTTACAATTAAGCTCCCAGGATTGTGAAGAGTGCCTGGTTTTCAAATATTTACATATCAAGCTAGTATTCTGTCCATCCCTCTTATATGTATTTAATGGATACTATCTTATACATGAGGAGTCATAGTGACTTCAGGTCAACATGGGCATGGCAATAATATTAGCCTTAGCATGGGATTTGAGTTTTCATCATCAGAATTTCAATGGTATGGATGGCTGAAAAGTTGGAGGTTGCAGTGGATTGAAGCCTGTCCATTGAAGTATGAAGATTTGCTATCTTAATATAAACTGAGCATTGATTATATATATGTGTGAGAGATGATAATCTGGACCAACTGATGAGTGCTGGTTTAGCATGAAATACCTATATTGGTGATTATTAATCCTTTCTACATGTGTGTGGTCATGTGTATCAGTTGTATGAGAAAGTGTGGATAGTTGAAAGGTTCTTGAAAATCTGAGTTCAAATCCTCTATACTTACTATATACATATATAAATTATTTATTGCAAAGCAAAACAAACCTAGAAAAAACAATTAATTATTAATTTCACATAAAATATGACGCACTAAATAATAATACAAACTAATTAATAATTAAAAAAAAACTTATTTATTAACATATATAAATGTAATTATAAATTACAATTAAAAAATTAGTTGCGAAAGACAATTATATTTAAAACTTATAAAGAATCTTTTATATATTTTTTTTGTTTAACATAAACTTTATCGATCGTTTTTTCAATCGTTAAAAGCATATAAGGATTTTTATTTATTATTGAAAGAGGTAGAAAAGATTACAAATTGTTGATAGAAGCTGCTAATCAGTTTAACGGCTTTGGGCAAATTTTCAATGTTTGTGGCAGAATATTGTAATGATTTGCATAATTTAGCCTTGAGTTTCAAATATGCATATATATGTAAATGCTTTTTTTAATTTTTTTTTTTTTTATATTGTCAAAATATTACAATTAGAATATTTTGTTATTTTAAAACTTGAAAGTAATAAAAAAAAAGGCAAAGTTCATTTTACTACCTTTTAGTCTTATATAAATAAAAACAAAGAAATAAAAACAAAATGAATATTTCATTTTCTCTCTGTTTATATATATATATTATTGGATTAAATTTTCAACATCACAAAGAATGACAATATATGTTTCTGATAAATATCCACAATTTTTCTCTTTAACTCTTTTTCTATACACAAAAGACTAATTTTTTTAAACATGGTGTAAATAAAATAACATTATTACACTATATACTTAAGTGTGACTTAATTAATATTTATCTATTTCAATGTTTGTTTAAAGTAAGATTATTTTTAAAATGAGTTGAATTATAAGCTCTGTCTTCTCACTATTAAGCTAATAAAAAAGACTATATTCGCTTTTAAATTTTGATATCAAATTAAGCATTATGAATGTATTGAAATAGAAGTTTGAGTTGTTAAGTTTAATACGATCTCAACTTGATCTCCTAGGATGCTGATGTCATCAGGTTTGATTGACAAAACATATCTTACAAAAGTATAGTACATTTTTTTACTATCATACATTGCTGTAAGTAAATCTGTAAATTTCTGTAGAGACTTTAATTAAAATAATGTCAATATATTACATATGTGTGGACATTTAATTAATATATATATATAAACATGATTATTTATATAGATAAAAATAAATGTTTATGATTATTTACATCAAACACCAAGTACACAGCTTCAAACAAACTTGATTAGAATTAGAAAATATTTAAAAGAAATATTGGCCTATTTTGATTTTCTGTTGTACTAAGTGTTACTGAAAAAGCTCTTTTCCATGAAAAACTATATTGGCAATGAAATACAAATATTTT
Source organism: Epiperipatus broadwayi (assembly GCA_028023455.1). Lineage (NCBI taxonomy): Eukaryota > Metazoa > Onychophora > Udeonychophora > Euonychophora > Peripatidae > Epiperipatus > Epiperipatus broadwayi. The sequence continues at coordinate 20,674 of JAQFVV010002151.1, read as the reverse complement.
GTAGAAATAAACAAATTCAAAAATAGATAATTTTATAGTGTAATAATAAGAATACCATTTTCAGGACAGTCTCTTTTTTTAATTCATTCACACACATGTTCTTTAATAAAATTAATTATCAGGTAGTTTCAAACAGCACAACTAAAAAGTAAAGCAGACCATAATAAAGCAATCATAATAGAAAATAGTTTTAACCTACACACTTGAAGTTCTATTCAAGTAGTAGGTATGTATCAGATTCAATCATATATATATATATATATTGTGACTAAGTGTTTTCACACTTACTCCCATCGCTTAATCTCAAAATATTAATTTCTGTGTTCACTTGATTTAAAAAAAATAGTTAACTAAAAAGTAAAACATAAAATGAACAGTAATTCTCTTGCATATAACCCTTTTTAGTATAGTTTCGTATGAATAATAGGATTGTTTTTTTATAATTGTCATAAGCATAATAGCTTATATTGCTTTTAATAATTTTACTTATTAATAAAACAATAGGATTATAGCAAAATGTATGCCAGCATATAATATTTTAATAATGTAGCAGATTAGTTATAAGACAGAAGAGAGTAAAAAATGTAAAATTAATTTAAAATTAGCTTAAGTAAATTTTTAAAATAGTAAGAATAAAAGTTAATATATTAGTTTATTAGAGGTCATCTTTAACGTCTGTAAAATAATTTTAATATTAAATATCTTTAAATCTTTTTATTTAACAATTATTATAAATTACAATTAATTATTTAAAAGCAATTATTAATAAGTTGAGTTAAAGTTAAAATGTCATTTCCTTTCAGTCATGTATGTGTGTGCTTGCATGTGTAAATGGAAAGTGTTTTGTAATGAATTAAGTAGTTTTAAAAGTTGAGTTATACAAACTCATAAAAATAAAGAACAAAAAAATAATTTTAGTATTAGTTGAAAGGTAATTTTAATGAGTAAAATATTATTAATGTAAATTTAGGTAAATAAATACCCCAGGAAATTTACTTGATGAATGAGATGAGTTTAATTATATTTCAATATTTTTTTTATAATATTTTTTTATATAAAGGAAAATTTTATTAACTTTCTTCTAAAGTTAGTTCGTTAAGTCACGTGCCATCATTTTTCAAATACCTAGATTAAAATGATGTCATACAACAATTTATTTATCTTTCAGTTGAGTCTTAAAAAATAATAATAATAACAGTCTGTGTTTATTGGATATTTTATAAAAAAATGACAACTTAAAAAAAATGGGGGGGGGGGGATAATTAAAAAAAGAGTATAAAAGAGAAGTTTATTCATTCTTAAGGCGGTCTCCTTCTCTTCTAGCTCTTCTGGTCTGGTTTGAATCCTTGGCACAAGTCTTTGAAAAGTATTAATTTCTTTTATAATTTTATTATTTTACTTTTGTAAAAGTATTTATCTTAAATTTTGTTATTCTTCAATCAACAACGAACTCTTAGTAGTTTCAGAAACTCCCACTTTTGATTCTAATTTGCAATTAAACTTTCTCAATCAAAAAAATGCTTTGGAAAAATATAATTTTTATTATCAGTCAATTGAATATAATTTGCTTTGGAATCAGTTTCAATAAAGTGCAATTGTTATATTCATTGATGAACATTTGTAAAATTATGTAGAACAATTTTCCAGCTTTATTTTTGTTTAGTTCGTTTATAAACAGGATAAGTTATAAAAGTTTAAAAAAAAAAGAAATTTAAAAATGCATAAACTGTTAAGTTGTATATTTAAAGCTTAAAAATAAAATGCATTATATTAATTCACCTGTTTTATTACTGACTTTTGAATTGCCACTGAAGTTGTTTAAATGATAATTTTTTAAAATGCCTGAATAATTTACCTGTTTTATTAATATTCTTCGTATATGAAACATATGCTTGAAGAATGATAATAACTTTAAAATGGTTTGCTATACTACAGCTCTTCAATTAAAATTTTGAAGAAATATAATGTATTATTTATTAGAAATATAAAATATTAATTTATTAATCTGTGCCATGCCATTAGCAGAAATATTTTATAGACTTTTGACATGCTGAATTATTCTTTGCTAATAAAGTGCTTACATAATTATTTTACAAAAATAAATTAGAATATAACCAGGAAATGTCTCCGTATTTCACACAACTAATTTTAACAAAGGCTTAAAATGTCTAAATAATTTTAATGCTTAAAATGTGCTTCTTCAAGTAGAATAGACATGAAGCTATGCTTTAACTAAAAATGAATCCATGGGATTCCAAAAAGTTTTTCTATCAGCTGAAAAGTTATATTATTATTTACAATGTTGTCAGTTTCATTGTTGCCACTAATTATTGTTATATGTGTATTTGTTTTCTGTCTTATATCTTAGAATTGCTATAAATTCAGAACAATTTAAATATAATAACTGTTTTATGTTTAATTTATTTTGGAAATTCTTTTGCCATATTTGTATAAATTCATTTGACTAGAAGCTTCACAGAATATTTGCCCATTCAATTAATATTGTGTGCTCAACTGACAGCTCAGTGTGACTGATGCTCACTTATAAACTAAGGTTTTTCTTTATTTGTAAAAAAAATATTTTATGTAATATTTTTCTTTTGGAATTTTTATTGCATTTTATGTATTATTATGTTATATTACAAGATCCAGGTAATTAATTTATAGTAGTAGACAGGGTATGAGCACAGACTTTCACATGATCTACCACTCTCCACACTATATCATAACACTGATACACCTGAACACACATATGTTGAAAAGATAAATAATCACCAATATACATATTTCATGCTAAACCAGCAATCATCAGTTGGTCCAGATTACCATCTCTACACATATTTGCCAGAAGTGCTCAGATATATATATTAAGATAGCAAATCCTCCTACTTTAATGGACAGGCTTCAATCTACTCCACACTCCAACTCTTCAACTGTCCATCCAATTGAAAATCTGAAGATGGAACACTCAAAGGCCACCCTGAGGTCGAGATTATTGTCACACCATGTTGACCTAAGGTCAATCTGACCCCTCATGTACAGTACAGGACATAATCCATTAAATACATATACAAGGGATAGGCAGACATCTCTAACATGTGATAGCTGAAATACACAGGCTTATATATATATATATATACATACCTGTGTCTATATATGTAATAGACAGGTATGAGCACAGACTTTAACATGACCTACCACTCTCCACAATATCTCATAACACTGATACACCTGAACACACATATGTTGAAAAGATAAATAATCACCAATATACATATTTCATGATAAACCAGCAATCATCAGTTGGTCCAGATTACCATCTCTACACATATTTATGTAAATTTAATTTTTATGGGTTTAGTAAAAATGAATAGATATTTTGCACATTAACAGGTAACACTTATTTTCTATTTAGTATGTGCTTTATTAGCTAAAGTTTTACCTTGCTTATTCTGAGTTAGTGGAGATTTTATCTCTCACAATAGCTATTTTAAGGGCATGATATATTTACTTCATTATCTGCCAAACAGCCAAACAAAAATAATTGTCAGAAGTTTTTTTATATTTTTGCATAAATATAATAGTAATTTTATTTGTTAACATTTTATGCTTTGAGAATTATTATTCTCACATTTTATTCCCATTTCCATTCATGTCCATCAGTTATTATTATTTTTAATATTTAATATTTCATACTCATATGCATTGTCACTTAGTGCCAAAATTTTATATGCTATTTATTATCTTTATTAATGTTTTACAGTCGTTTGACACCCAAAGTTCATTTGTTGGTTCAGACATTGTTTATTGTCTATTGTGTTTAAAATTTTGAATATGCCTTTAGTTAGTTATTGTGTTGTTTTTATCTTGTCATTGTTAGCTGTAGTATTGATGGGCCTTATAATGTCAGGCCTTGCTTATATATTGATTATTGTGCTGGATGGAGCAGATAAATTTCCCATCTATATTACATTTTGTTCCATGAGTTGATAGTGCTTATTTTCAGTGATTGTTATCACTTATTTATTAGGTACATGTTTGTGGTGAGCCTTTCCATATTTTTCCTGATGTGCTGTGAGAAGGTCCAGGCATCCTCTTTTGCCTCAGATGTAGTTGTTTTGGCAGTCACCATACTTATAATGTATTCATTTATTCATGTTAGTTGCTCTTTGGAGTTCTTTTTGTCCTGTTACTCATGATGGGTTAAAAGATAATATGCCACCATAGTAGGTGAGGTTGTTTGTGTTTTGATATCTGATGACAAGATAAGTTAGGTTGAAGGATTTAGTTTCTTCAGGATGTCCTCAGTTATTTTAGTGCCTAAAAGTGTATCAATGTCCATTTTGTGTTGTTATGATTCTATAATCATCCACAACTCAACCAACAATAGTTAGTAATTTTAACTGTTTAATTTGTAAGCATATGGCCAGTAAGTGCAATCCACAATGCTATGTAGATGCTGTGATCATCCAGAACTTCACCAATGGATGTGTAAGTCATTTATTTTTAACATTTTGTGTAGTTTTTATTATGGGGACAGTAATTTTATAGTTATTTTTAATTTAATGTTTGATTCAAGAATCCTTTAGCAACTTTGATTGTTTTCTTTCAAGCTAATTTTATCTGACCTATAAGTGACTACAAAAACAAAAACAAAAAGATAACAAGAATTAACCAGACGAGGTTACCAATTATACAAAGAAGAAATGATCCAAAAGTCAGTAGAATATAAAATGAATGTTAGTGAAGAACTTAGTCTGTGGATGCAAGGTGAATATTATTTGTCTAGTCTATAACAAAATACCTTTGTTAGTAAACCCTGTTTTGGCAAGTTATGGTTGGAGGGTTTTATTAAATCATAATAGTTATTTTCATATAAATTATTTAGAGGTTGGTTGGAGAGGTGCTGTTTAGGCCAGTTGTGAATTCTCAGGTTAATATGGCCAGGTATGGATCAGCCTCTCTCTTGTCTGTTTCTTGGATATTTTTAAATATGTTGAGGAAACAGTTAGTGATTTCATCAAGTGGTAATTTTTGAAAAATCACCTTGCATCTGGTTAACCAGATGGCAAAGTTTATGTAAGTGGCAAGCCTGATTTTAGCAAAAATGCCTCTATTTAAAACCCCTTGAAGAGATGTTAGGTCTGGACCATTATTATCAATGTGTTTCTGGAAGTTTTGTCTTAGTCATTGCCAGATTGGACAATGGCAAAGGATATGGTCTATATCTTCTGGGCTGGAAAGACAGAGACAACATATGGGATCTATGCGAAAGCCTCTTTTATTAAGAAATATAGCAGTGGAGAGGCTACCAAGGTTAATTTTAAGAAGGAAGTCTGCGTGTTTAGGTGCTAGTTTCAATCTATGAGCTAGTTTGTGCAGTTTGTTTATGTCGATGGGGAGGTAAGTGTGTGCCGTCTGGGTATTTGAGTTGGATAGGTTGAAGGCTTCTCAATAGGTTATTTTTGAATTGAACATGGTCATGGAAGGTACTATGTGCATAAAAATGTATGAGATCTGTGTTTGAAGCCAGATGGGAGTGAAGCTCTGAGGGAGCGGACTATCAATGGGAAGCACTTGTCTTTGGGAAGCGGATATTGGAAGGTCCTGCAATCAGAATAAAGTTTATGTATTATATTGTAAGTTCTCTGTATTGCAAATACCTTTATTGAATGTAGTCCCAGTCCATTCATGTCTCTTGGCTTTTGAAGAGTGCGCAGACTGATAAATGATCTGCGCCCACCTCTACAAATTCATAGACTGTGGGATTCTACTTTTTTAATGAAATCTTCTGTTGGTTTAAAACCCGCAAGATAATATATAATCTTGGGAAGTATGAGGGAGTTTAAGAGTGAAACCTTTCCAAATGTAGTTATATATATTCTTGAAAGGCATGTTATGGTGATGTCTATTTTGTTTAGTAGTCTTCGTTGTATTTCCATCCTCATTGCTGTAGGGGATAGTGACATATTGAATCCCAAGAAAGGCTGAGGCATAGCTTGTAATGAACCTGTTATCCTGTTAGCTGTTTTGATATTCCAAATTGCAGATTTGTTCCTGTTAACTGTAAGCCTGTGTGTCTTAGCATAGTGCTGTAATAGGCTTTCAAGAATGTTTATTTCTTCATGTGATTTAAGAAACACCACCACATCATCCATGTAGGAGATGTGAGAGAGGTTTTCATTAAGGAGAGGGATGGAGATCCCAGGGAGTGCATCCTCAATGCTCAAAAGCAAGGGATTTATATAGATCATGAAGAGAAGAGCCCTTAATAGAGAGCCCTGGGAAATGGAGATGCAGGGTTTGAACCCAGGGGCAATTCTCCCAATTAGGGAAAAAATCTCTTGATTTGCTAGGAGATTCTCTATGATCTGAATGTATGCCAAAGGAACCTGAAGAACCTCTAGTTCACCAAGTAGTACATCTATTCGGACAGAGTCAAAGGCCCTGGCGAAGTCTAGTTGGACTGTGACTAGCCAGGATTGTTTTGTTCTATGGATATGATCAACGAGAAGTTGAAATAGGCTTACAGCATCACCAGTCGATGAACCCCTCTTAGCATATTGATGCCTGGAAAGCTTTGATATGATTTTCTCTTGAATTTTATCTTTTATAATGCTTTCGATAATTTTGATTAGGAGAGGAACCATGGATATTGGCCTAATGTTATTTAAGTCTACAGGTAGATCTTTCTTTTTTATGAAAGGGACCACTGATATAGGATAGATCCCTGGAAGATGTAGGCTATCAGTGGCCAAGAGATCAATGATTCCCTTTGTAACATGTATGGTAAATTTTTCCAAGTGTATCAGAAGAAATCTAGGAATTCTGTGCATGCCGGGGTGGGTGTGTTCAGGCAGGCTTTTAATTTTTGAGATGATATCAGCTTCAGTAATGCTGTGAGAGTTATTTGAGTCTTTTACAAATTTATGTTGTCTGACAAGAGTTCCAATGGGCTGTAGTTTGGTGAAATAATAATCCCTAATTTTGTTAAGCATACTGATGCCAGAGCAAGTAATACTGTCAAGGCACAAAGAGGAGGGTGTGTGATTTCTTTTTCCTGATCCCAGGGCCCATCTGATATAACCTGGAGTCCAGCAATCTTGTTGTTCCAGGTAATTGCATGCTCACTTAATATGAATATACTCCACAAGAGTCATTCTGGTTTGTTTATATGTATGTTTTAGGCATAGGATTTCTGGGATGTTGTGTTCTATAACTTGGATGCTTTTCAGCTCAGATGTAATCCGATCAAGTTCTGAGAGTAATCGTAATGGCCCTTTCTGGTATCTATTGTATTGGTTAATAAACTTTTGTATTGTGGTTATGAATGTATTCCATCCTTGTAATGCTGGTAGATTCCATATCTTCTGTTCTTGAAAGATGATGTATGCATGCAAGTGACTTCTGATGAGTTGCCCAACATTTATTTATTTAGTTATTTATTTCATTTATTCATTTGGTTATTTTACTAATTCAAGTTTTGAAGCAATAAGACAGTAGTTGTAGTTATTTGTAACATGAAATGTATTTTAAAGAAGTCAGCTATTGCTTAAGTGTATTTAACTGATAATTCCAAGTAGTAGTAGATCAGTTTATTAATCCTGGTTACTTATTGTTATAATGTATTATTTTAGAATAGATAAATCAAGAGCAATTTTACACTATTAAGTTAATAAGTAATTCCATGTAAAGCATATAAATTTTTATGATGCTCAAAATTATCTGAGGGATGATTTATTCTAATGGAGGTATGTAGGAAGTAGCCATTGCTACTTCTACATTCTAATTATCTAATCAATAACTTGATCATATAACATTATTATTTTTAAAAAAGCGTTAGTAGTTTATTTGTCAAACTAAAAGATTTGTAGATACTGTCAGTCAAATAACTACTTTTGTAATAGCTCTATCTTGGCAACATTTCCAAGTTTTATGTAAATTTTTAATTATATCAGTATAATTGTAAATAAACCTATTGATTATTTATTTAAATTATATTTAGTTTCTGTTTATTTTTTTTATATGCTATTGTCTTGGATTCACAACATTGATTATTGATCACAACATTCATTATTTTCATTTCATTAAAGACATCTTGTGTACTTTATTTCCCAGAAATAAAACAAAGTATTGCATTTAATTCTGATTTCTGGGTGAAATCATTATAACAGATATCACATTTGCAGATACCAAAAATAATATTTGTTCTAAGAAGTATTTTAACTATGTTATCTTCTAAGATAGAATATTGTGTTCTTTAAAATGAAAATTATCCATGCTGTTTTAGACTGCACACTATTCTATTACTGAAATATCAAAGTCCAGTTTACACTTAATTATTTATGAAGGTTGTTTTGCGAGATGGTGGAAGGACACAAAAAGCACCCTTTTATTTCTACCATCTCGAGTGATATCCTGGGTAAAAAGCTATGATTATTCCAAATTTTAAATATTTTAATCATCTCGCACTCAGTCACATTACAGTTTGAGATCGAACAAATTATTTTTCAAGAGTTTACCTTGACAATGTCGAATGCTAGTTCTTCAAAATATCAGTATATAATAAAAAATAACACACAGCTTTATCCAAAAAATCTATCTATCTATCTATCTATCTATCTATCTATCTATCTATCTATCTATCTATCTATCTATCTATCTATCTATCTATCTATCTATCTATCTATCTATCTATCTATCTATCTATCTATCTATCTATCTATCTATCTATCTATCTATCTATCTATCTATCTATCTATCTATCTATCTATCTATCTATCTATCTATCTATCTATCTATCTATCTATCTATCTATCTATCTATCTATCTATCTATCTATCTATCTATCTATCTATCTATCTATCTATCTATCTATCTATCTACCTACCTACATACCTTCCTACCTACCTTCCTACCTACCTACCTATCTATCTATCTATCTATCTATCTATCTATCTATCTATCTATCTATCTATCTATCTATCTATCTATCTATCTATCTATCTATCTATCTATCTATCTATCTATCTATCTATCTATCTATCTATCTATCTATCTATCTATCTATCTATCTATCTATCTATCTATCTATCTATCTATCTATCTATCTATCTATCTATCTATCTATCTATCTATCTATCTATCTATCTATCTATCTATCTATCTATCTATCTATCTATCTATCTATCTATCTATCTATCTATCTATCTATCTATCTATCTATCTATCTATCTATCTATCTATCTATCTATCTATCTATCTATCTATCTATCTATCTATCTATCTATCTATCTATCTATCTATCTATCTATATTTGTACTGTAATTTAAAATGAATACCACTTATGTATATACCTTATTTAGTATGTATAGATAATATCATAAAAAAATAATACGTGCATAATGCTAAACTGAAATAAATATCCAAATATTAAATCACTTCACATGGTTAAAAAATTCAGAACTGCCCTTTGTGAAATAAATATATAAATATATTAGAGTATGTACTTTAAAATATCTAGCCTCAAAAAGATATATTGTAATGGAACATAAATCCCTCAATGGTTGGGAGTTAATTGTAATGGAAATTATTTTCCACTGTATTGTATCTCAGGCTTTGGCTTATTTTATCAAAGTATATATATATATATATATATATATATATATATATATATATATATATATATATATATATATATATATATATATATATATATATATATATATATATATATATATATATATATTGTGGTCTCAACTTTCTCTGTGCACTATTTCACTTATTTAACCTTAACAAACTCTCTTTTATTTCAAGTAGCTAGTCAATTGAATTTTATACTAACTTTAGGATCAAATATACCTGGGTGCCAAATTACGCTATAAATTGTAATGCCCACCAGAGATCATCATCATTAGCCATATTTAGTACTATAGAAGAGACTGGAGAAAGTAATTAAATTGTCTCTCAAAAAAAAAAAATAATAACAATAATATTGATAAAACCATTCAATCTATATGGTCTTAATTTCAAACCTAGCATTAGTCATGCAAGTATTTCATGATAACTTTATTATAAAATTCATAATAATGAGACAACTTTCTTCCACCACTTTATTATAAATATCTGATCTCGAGTGGTAACTACAGAAAATATTATATCCATTTCTCATTTATATCTGACTGGAAATAAATCAGTAATTGATGCAGAGAACTCATAATCTATGTTCATAATATAAAATTATTATTTAATTTAATACTAGATAAAAATTATCATAAATAAATCCTCCCCATTTAATTCCATTACTTTATTTTTTGTTCTCAGCATCTATCAGTTTTATTAGCTACAATTATATAACACGGAATGTCTGTGTTATGTTCTCTAATCTGAGAATCCCTAATCTTATTTCTCTAAACACATAAATTAACTTGTCAATCGACTATCAATTCATGATCCCTATTTTAATAATAGTACAATAATTTTATGATAATAGCTACTTGACTTCCAAACTAGCTCTTAGACTAATTTTTGAAATGCTCTTTCTCAAGGTTTAGATCTGTCAAGATGTGCCCTTATAAGCGATTACATTGTAATGGATATGATCCCAAATATGTTAAAATAAATTTTAATGCGAGTTTACTAGTGGGAATCACTCTAAACACCGAGAGCAGGAAAGGGATTTTATGTCTGCTCCCAATATTCACAACATTACAACGAGCCAAAAGATTAAATTTATTAAACTTAACTTAACTATTCCCTATCATTTTATTCTATTATATCTAATCTATTGACTAAATTTTAATTAATAATTTTAAATCTATCATATTTTGCCAAAGTAAACTATGGAAGTAGAACATGGACATTAATCATATAAATCGATCAAAAATTATTTATGAAAGTAAAATACGGAAATAAATCATAAAATTAGATTATGCAAATTAATTAGAAAATAAATTATGTGAAAATGAATTATATAAAAGTGACTTGTACAAAAATGAATTATGTGAATTGAATATGGAAACAATATAATAATGACTACTGCAAATCGATCATGGAAATAAATTATCCATATAAAATGAATTATGTGAATTAAATATGGAAATAATCAATATAAAAACCAATACTGTAAATCAATCATGGAATCACTTATCAATATAAAATGAGTAATTAAATTTAAATATGAACTAATATTACTTTAAATATAGGTGGAATATAGATTCTGGAGATATTTGAAACATCAAAACACAAGACACAATGTAATTTTATAATACTCATAAATTTTATTACCAATAATGATAAAAATAAATAAAAAAAAAAACACTTAAATATAATATTGCTACACTCAAATATATGATTTCAGATCTACTAAAGACTATGGTTCAAATACATGTTTAAATCAACTACTTTTCTGGATGATTTATTCATTGTTTTGACCCATTTATTTATCAAAGAAAGAAATAATAATAATAAACAAACACCCATGCTTACACACGGAATCAGAATTCCGTATTTTTTTAACTTTAAGAAAACCTATATCTTGAAAGAGGAAAAAACCTAAAAATTTCTACTTCCCCTTTTTTTATTGTAAATATTATCCATTGGACTCTTCTGAAATAATTTATTCATTTAAATTATTCTAACTAGAAATGTTAAATAATCATCAATTTCTAAATAATTTCAACAAGCAATAATTTTTACTATTCTTATGAAGAAGGATGATATGCCATGAAAAATAAATCTTTTACTGATCTTGCAGATGGGTTTAAATTCAAAAAACCCACACTTTTACGTTCGTGCCTGTCAGATCTTTACGTTTTTGACCGTATATATCTTGATAGGTCAGCATGTCAATCCAGCTTGATGATCCCCAATCTACCATCATTCACAAAAATCAACACAGATTGGTTAGTTTATTAATTAAAATCTTTGTCATTCCCCATCATACATATATATCTGACTGAATCCTTATCCTGTCAGGGCCACTATTATTCTGTCCCACATAAGAAAAAAAACAACTCTTCATATCCTTCACTACCATGCAATATTTTATAACGTGCACACAGCAGCGTCTTGGTAAGGGAAATGAAAAAAAAACACCCAACCTCAACTGTTTGCTTGAGCTATTGAGAGATCTTTTCTTAAGATCTAGGATCATGTGAAGAGCTCCTGCCTATACACTTACAAAATATTTTTTACAACTTGAACAATAACTATTAATAATTCCCTAACTCAGTCATCTCCTACTGCTATGGTAAATAAATCATGAGACAGCCATTTCCCATCTATGAGGTGGTATGATACCTCTACCTCAGGAACAACAAGCATTTATTGCTTTATATATGCCCAATCTACATCGATTGCAGCCCAGATAAATGACAAAGACTAACCAGATCCCGAATCAAAACATATATGAATTATTTCAATTTTAAACAGTCAAGCCAACTACATACAGTCAATATTTCTATTAATAACAGATCAACAACACTTATAGCATAATTACGGTTTTCCACACAATCATCCGTATCACTCCTCATATTTAATATTAAGCACAAATATAAAAAAAAAATTGTGAAGAATAAAAAAAGTATTTTATATCATTTCTCTCTTTTTCTTTTAAATTTAAATAAGCATTTATACTTCAATTGTATCAAAATCATTTTTTCCTCTTTCCTTTACACATTTTAAAGAACATAAATAAAACAAAAATATTAAATTAAGATAAAAAAAATTTCTATAAAACATGCAACTTATTATATAAACAAAAATGAAAAAAAAGACATATTATATAAACGAAATAAAATATAGAATAAATATCAAACATTACAATAGTCTCTTTCCAATGTCTTTTACTTTGATTGTCCATTAATTAATTACTGTATTCAGTTCATTCTATTTGGAGATAGCTATATATACACACATCATAGACATTTATTTTAAATCAGGTGTATACAAAAATGCACAGGCAGTTATTTGAATCAAAATAGACAAAAACGTAGACAGTTATTTTAAATCAAATGTTTATAAAAAAACACAGGCAGTTATTTGAATCAAAATTTGTAAAAACAGAGATAGTTATTTTAAATCAAATGTAGCTACAGATTAATTAAAAAATTTTAAAAGAGTTCTGTTGATTACCTTCCATTTGATGAGTTTCTTCCTGGATTTGAATTCATTTTTTTTCGTTCTTCTTTTCCATTTTTAAGGCTCAAATTTTAGACAACAAGTAGATTCTTATTACTAAACATGAATTAACTTTTTAAACTTTATACAGAAGTTTGCTGCAGTTTCTTCAAATGAATTTTAACCGGCCAAATAATTATGGCAATATGAATTGGTCTTTTCATCTCATACAAAAGTTTGATGGTTCTCCCCTTATATAAATTCTCAATAGGCCCCATAGACGGATTTTGACATTCAGCATAGACTATCTTATTAAAAGTTGATTTGTTCATAATTGATTTGAGGAAGAAAAAAAATGTGCACCACTTAGATATGAATTAGAAATTCATATTTTGGTATACTGTAATACTTAAATACATTATTAAATTCTGAGAAAAAATTAAAAAAAAAATTCGGAGAAAACCTTTAGAGATATATTAATTTTAGTCAACCAGTTGTTCTCAGTTAGCAAAAGTTCCCTTGATTCACTTTTCCCCCCTTTTTGTATTCACCTTGATGGGGAAGAAAAAACAGCTGTTAACCCTTTCCCCTCCAGGTAATTCCTCTCAAATCTTAATCAAGATTCCATCTCAGAATGAACAATTGAACTATTTCTTACGTGTCAATTTTGACAACTTTTTCCTATCTTAAACCTTATCTTTTGAGTTAACACATTATCGATTAATTTATGGAAAAGCAATCAAAAGAAAATCTAATCAAAAGATAACCTTACTAACATTTTTTGGTAAAACAAATGTTACATTTCTTTTGATCTAAATTATTTCTTATTTAGATTTACATTTTAGAGTTAAAAATAATAAATCAGAACAGTTTCATTTATTTTTCCCTTTTCACACTTATCATGAAATAATATAGAAAATTATATCAATTTCTATAAAGGAAATAAAAAAAATCAAACCCATATATCTGTATTACACACACATACATGTGCAGACCATTCAATTGAAAACTGCTTATTCAGACCACCTGAACATAAAATATCCATCATAATTTCTAATAATTACAAGCATAAAATCAATTATAACTTCTGATAATCATAAATATAAATATCCATTATGATTTTCTATAACTCTAAACTTATTCTCCTGAAAATAAACTGTCAACTAAAGCTACTGACAATCAATTCAATTTTAATTCTCACCAACTCTTTAGCAATCAAAATTCATAAGACTTTATCTTAGCCATATAAATATTTATTTCTCAATTATCATATTGGTAAATTATTATTGCAGCATACAAAAAAAATCAATCACACCCCCTGCATTAAATAATGCTAGCTACATTCTATACAAACACAAACTGTCTCTATATATGTTACTTTTTTAAAAACTCTCTAACTTTTCTTACAACAAAAAATTTTTTTTGCTTATAATTAGTTTCATTTCTTACAATTGGTTTATAGATGAAATAAACCAAAGGTCACAGATATATATATATATATATATATATATATATATATATATATATATATAGTTTATTTATGTTATATATATATATATATATATATATATATATATATAACAGAAATAAACTAGCTCAATCATTGAATTTCAATTATAATGGACTGGACTATGATGCTAAACTTTTATTTAATGATCCTATATATTTGAGCAACAATTATAATTAACTGCATCCATGCATCAGAAAATAAATATTACACATGAGTAAATATGGCTTAACCATTGATTAACAATTACAATATTGCTTATCCGACTAACTATGCATAAACTATACATGGATATTAAAGAGCAATAACAAAAGAGATATTAAACAATTCAAAACAAAGCAAAACTCTCCATATAGTAGTGCCACCTTGTGCTAACAAGAGCAATAAATGGATCCCAGAAGGCTTGTGCATAAAATCCCTATCTAGTGCCTACTCATCCAATATCCCCAGACTAGTTTCTGGCTTGTGGCCTTCATTAGTGAGGAGCCTTGGATCTGAGAGCACTGCATCTAGATCTTACAATCTAATGCAACCCTCCAGCACCCACCTTTTAACTCTATTTAACTACAAAACTATGAGAATGAAATTGAAAACACAATTAATATTTTCAATCCAAGCTCAATAGCCTATATAGTCATATGTCTGAACTCAATTGAGCACCCATACATTTTGGTGTCTTTGGCTCTTTAACAACCATAGCCACCATTATTGTATTAAGCAGGATTGGTGTTAAATCACTAAAAATCACATAATCACTATCTCATAATAGCACATAATTGTTATTAAACCAATTCAAAACAAAGCAAAACTCTCCATATATAGGTGCAGTGCTCTCAGATCTAAGGCTCCTCACTGATAAAGGCCACAAGCCAGAAACTAGTCTGGGGATATTGGATGAGTAGGCACTAGATAGGGATTTTATGCACAAGCCTTCTGACATCCATTGATTGCTCTTGTTAGCACAAGATGGCACTACTATATGGATAGTTTTGCTTTGTTTTGAATTGTTTAATAACAATTATGTGCTAGTATGAGATAGTGATTATGTGATGTTTAGTGGTTTAAAAGAGATATTGAATGATTTATTCTCAGGATTAGCTTGATCAGTGATGTAATTATTCATGAAAACATAACTTGGAAATAAAGGAAATTTTATTGAATCCAACCTATATTGAGAGACAAAGATTATATGTAAAACAATATTCTAATTAATGATGGCTTAAATAAATGATTATAAATTTGAATATTAACAAAATACAAAAATATCACTCAAGTGATTATAAGTGTCAAACATTACCTACTGACTTCTGCACTGAAAATAGAAATATAAAAGATATCAATAAATTTCAAATTAATCACAAATACATTTCATTTTAATAAATGGTGTATGCTTTATTTTAATTGTGGTTTTACTTTCTTTAAAATAGCAATAATTATAGTAAACACCTACAATATTTTGTTTACTTTTCAGATTTCTATTTTAATTCAGTATAATTTAAATTAACAATAAGTAATAGCAATAGGTATGGAATGACATTTATGTCTGTATAAGAATCATTTATTATTTAACACACAAAAGATGTAATAAAGGGGAAATAATGAAATCAGAATAACTTCAATTAATAATTTAAAATCATTGATATGTTTCTCCAGGTTAGATCATTTAACTAAAAATATATATAATAATTCTTTTCATACTGTGTTAGATATTTATTTGCTTATTTTAGATTACAAACTATACTTCTCTTTTGTATTACAAGTACAAACTTTTTGTATATATTATTTATAATAGGACTTCCATCATGGCCCATAATCTCAATATCTTCCTTTACACCTTTATTACTTTTAGGATTTCAATAAATATTTATCACAGTCTATATATCCCCTAGTGTATGAAACCTTTATAAATAAATAAAAATATATAGAAACAATTCCTATCTCATATGTGAAGAAAGATGCATCTACATCACAAACATCAAACTTCTACAGCATGATCTAACTTTTGAAACATATCAAATGATGAGACTATGGAATAAGTTCTGAAAAAAAAAATTAAAAGATAATAAATTTGTAAACACAATATAATATATTGTGCTTATATTTATGAATGATTCCCATGCAAACAAACAGCAATTAATGTAATTTTCAGCCTATGTTATGTACACAGATGTATAACATGCACATATAATGTGTTTAAATTAAATAATATATATTTTACTGACAAATAATATCTATTATATATGATCATTTGTTAATAAGTTGAGGTTTAAAATCAGGTTATTCATATAACGTACATATCAAAGATTTAAGAATTAAAAGACAACAGAAAAAAAATGATAAGTGACTTCTAGCATTTTTATTATTGATATGAATAAGTTCAAAACTTAATAACAATTTACTTATGTTATGTATGACTATATATATATATATATATATATGTTTATATATATATATATATATATATATATATATATATATGTCCACAGATGGCGTCCTACCAAAAACACCTATCAAGCGTATATTTCGTTTACATAAACGTCAGAGTAGTTAGTATTCACTATCTCTAACTATAATTCCACTTTCAGATCATGATTTCAAGCTATTTGCTATCGTCAGTGAAAGACAGGAATAAAGAAACTAGATCTAAATACAAACTCTGAGCGTTTATGAAACAATTTCTATTCAGCTTGCAAGCGTGAATTTTTTAGACACGTAATGTCTTCAAACTCAGCATAGCAAACCAGATAGCTATATGGGTCTGATCTCAGTTCAGCATCACCACATAGTAGAAGCCTCTGCAATCTATATCATTGCAGAAGCTGCTGCACTTAATGATACTGAACTGAGATCCAGGGCTATATGACTATCTGGTTTATTTATGCTGAGTTTGTAGACATTACGTGTCATTCACGCTTGCAAGCTTTGAATAAAATTGTTTCATAAACGCTCAGGTTTTCCAGATCTAGTTTCTTTATTTTTAATATTTCACTGACGATAAACAACTAAGCTAGCTGAAATCATGATCTGAAATTAGGATTATAAATTTGAAAATACCTTACTCTGACGTTTTTTTTTTTTCCTTATACGCTTGATAGATTGTTTTTGGTCATCCTGTGGACATATATATATATATATATATATATATATATATATATATATATATATATATATATATATATATATATATATATATATATATATATATATATATATATATATATATATATATATATATATAGTCATACGCTAGCATAAGTAAATTGTTATTAAGTTTTGAACTTATTCATATCAATAATAAAAATGCTAGAAATCACTTTTCATGTTATTTTATGGCTCCAAATCTTTAATTTGTAAAACGTTATATGAATAACCTGATTTCTTTTTTCATATATTATTTAATTTTAAACACCGTATATGTGCATGAAGTAAATCTGTTTTTTAGATGGAAATTACATTGAAATTAATGACTGTTAAAATGGGAAAAATCGACATAAAAATAAGCACAATATATTATATTGTGTTTATAAATTTATTATCTTTTTAATTTTTTTTTCAGAACTTATTCCATAGTCTCATCATTTGTTTCAAAAAGTTATAAAATGCTGTAGAACGATGGTTGTGATGTAGATACATCTTTTCCCCCATAGCGAGATAAAATTGTTTCTATATATTTTTATTTGGGTATAAAAGGTTTCATACACTTAGGGTGCTATAGACTGTGATAAATATTTATTGAAATTCTAAAAATATTAAAGTGTAAAAGGAAGATATTGAAATTATAGAATAATGAAAAATATTATAAATAATATATACAAAAAAGGCTGTACTTGTTCCCCCGAAGAAAATTATAGTTTGTAATCTAAAATAAACAAATAAATATCTAACACCGAAGTGAAAGAAATTATTATATATATTTTTAGTTAAATAATTTAACCTGAGATGAAACTATATCAATAGTTTTTAAATGACCAATTGAAAGTTATTCTGATTTCATTGTTTCCCACTTTATTTTATCTTTTTTGTGTTAAATAATAAATGATTCTTATACAGACAAAATGTTCAATACTTATTGAAATTAAAATTTTTAAATTATACTGAATTTAAAATAGAAATCTGAAAAGTAAATATAAGGATATTGTAGGTGTTTACTATAATTGTAAATATTTTAAAAAAAGTAAAAATACAAAGATATAAAGCATACACCATTTATTAAAATAGTAATTGTTTGTGATTAAATTTGAAGAGATTTATTGATATCCTTTATATTTCTATTTTCAAGTGTACAAAGTCGGTAGATAATGTTTGACAAACATCACTTGAGTGATATTTTTGTATTTTGCTAATATTCAAATTTTTATGATAATTTATTTAAGCCATCATTAATTAAAATATTGTTTTGGATAAATCTTGTCTCAATATAGGTTGGATTCAATAAAATTTCCTTTTATTTCAAGTTATGTTAAAAAAAACATTACATCACTGATCAATGGCCCTGAAGGTTCATCATTCAATATGCCTTTTTTTAAACCTACTAAACATCACATAATCACTATCTCATACTAGCACGCAATTGTTATTAAACAATTTCAAAACAAAACAAAACTATCCATATAGTAGTGCCATCTTGTGCTAACAAGAGCAATCAATGGATGTCAGAAGGCTTTTGTGCATAAAATCCCTCATCTAGTGCCTACTCATCCAATATCCCCAGACTAGTTTCTGGCTTGGCCTTTATCAGTGAGGAGCGCTTAGATCTGATAGGCACTGCACCTATATATGAAAGTTTTGCTTTGTTTTGAATTGGTTTTATGGTAATTATGTGCTATTATGAAATAGTGATTATGTGATTTTTAGTGATTTAACACCAATCCTGGGTAATACAATAATGGTGGCTATGGTTGTTAGAAAGAGGCAAAGACACCAAAATGTATGGGTGCTCAATTGGAGTTCGAGACCCATATGACTATATAGGCTATTGAGCTTGGATTGAAAATATTAATTGTGTTTCTCAACTTCATTCTCATAGTTTTGTAGTTAAATAGAGTTAAAAGGTGGGTGCTGGAGGGTTGCATTAGATTCTAAGATCTAGGTGCAGTGCTCTCAGATCCAAGGCTCCTCACTGATGAAGGCTACAAGCCAGAAACTACCCCTGGGGATATTGGATGAGTAGGCACTAGATAGGGATTTCTTATGAACAAGCCTTTCTGGTATCCATTTATTGCTCTTGTTAGCACAAGATGGCACTACTATATGGAGGGTTTTGCATTGTTTTGAATTGTTTAATATCTCTTTTGTTATTGCTCTTTAATATCCATGTATAGTTTATGCATAGTTAATTCGGATAAGCAATATTGTAATTATTAATCAATGGTTAAGCCATATTTACTCATGTGTAATATTTATTTTCTTAGTGCATGGATGCAGTTAATTATAATTGTTGCTCAAATATATAGGATCATTAAATAAAGGATTTAGCATCATAGTCCAGTCCATTATAATTGAAATTCAATGATTAGCAGGCTAGTTTAATTTCTGTTATATATATATATATATATATATATATATATATATATATATATATATATATATATATATATATATATATATATATATATATATATATATATATAGTGACCTTTAGTTTTTTATTTCATCTATAAACCAATTGTAAGAAATGAAACAATTATAAGCAAAAAAAAATTTTTTGTTGTAAGAAAAGTTAGAGAGTTTTTAAAAAAGTAACATATATAGAGACAGTTTGTGTTTGTATAGAATACTTGGCTAGCATTATTTAATGCAGGGGTGTGATTGATTTTTTTTGTATGCTGCAATAATGATTTGCCAATATGATGGTTGAGAAATAAATATTTATATGGCTAAGATAAAGTCTTATGAATTTTGATTGTATAAAGAGTTGGTGAGAATTAAAGTTGAATTGATTGTCAGTAACTTTAGTTGACAGTTTATTTTCAGGAGAATAAGTTTAGAGTTATAAGAAAATCATAATGGATATTTATATTTATGATTATCAGAAGTTATAATTGATTT
>JAQFVV010002150.1:0-33612 GCA_028023455.1 Epiperipatus broadwayi | reverse complement strand
GATTTTTTTATGGTCCTGGTGATGAGGAAAAGTCCCACACCAATAGTATATTTCAGAATTAGATGATTTATTGTTGAAGTGTTAAGCAAAGAGTTTATTTGCTCCTCATAGGAATTTCCCTTGAAATGTTTTGTTTGTGTAATCGTGAAAATATAGCTTTGTGTTGTTTGGTAGGTGGCCAGATAAATCGTTAAATTAAATTCTTGATATAATATTAGTGTCTCATTTTGTTGGTTGGTTTACGACATGGTCCGAGATGGAGTAATTGTTTAATATTTCCTCAATGGATTGATGATGTGTAGAAAGGATTGTTTTCTATTATTGTTGCTTGGAATGTGATACACATGCGTAATATAAACAATATCGTGGATATAAAAGTATAATGTTATTGAAGTTAAAACAGGAAATAAACATTTTTTTTAAAAAACACATTATATTCATTTAACATAAAGTTATAAATCATCAATCATCAGAATGAATAAGATTTTATTGCTATGCATGAAAAGTGTATGCAATTAAAAATGATTATTTAATTAGTTAGAGAAAGTTGCTTTGTTGATGGCCAAATATGCTAATTTGCTTTATTTCAATAATTGATAGTAAATCCTCTCAAAATATTTATTGTACCAATAATATGATACCTTATTTAGTTAATGTTATGTCTAGATGAAACGCTTAAGCAAAGTAGGTATTCAAAGTCAGAATATTCAAGTTTCGTTTGTTAATTTTGCTTTCAAAAAGGTATGAATAATAAATAAGTAATATAATAGGGTTAATCTCAAACTGATGTCCAAAGATTTATTTGAGAATTAAAATTATTAAGACAAGTAGTCTTATTGTAAAATAATTATGTTAAATTAAATTTTCAGTGTAATAAATGATTTGTTTATTTAAAAAAGGGTAAAAAACTGTCTTGAGTTATTCTTGTATACATTCGTGTACTAATTTCCACATCTCCATATTTCATACATCTATTATAAAATAAATATATTGTTTTATAGCTATGATATTAAATATGCTGGTGTCTGATAATATTGTTTCCTCAATCCAAACATTATAAGAAACATTGCCACTTGATAAACGTATAAGAAAGGTAGCCTAGTTAATGTATTGGTTAGATGATGATGTGAGATTAAAATATACCCTATTTCTGTCATTATCTAATTGCTCAACACAGTAAAACATTTAGTCAATTTATCTCATTACATTTTATTATAAGTTAAAATTATAAATTATGGGCCAATGTATTTTCTTTAATTCAACTGTTTTTGTTTTTTTTAATTCCCTGAGATCTTATTGTATATTCTTTGATCGGCATTAAGGTAGCTCATTTAGATGATGATATGCCAAGTCATAAAATTGTTTAGTGATATAATTATATCAAGCTGATATATGTTATATTTGGATGATGGAAGAAATTAAGTTGAAAGGATATTTTAATAGTCTGAACAAATAAACATTGTTATTCTTTATCATGCAATTAATTAACAAAAGGATTTATATTTTATTTAATGTTTTATAATATTTCTTTCTTCATTTATTTATAATTATATATTTTATGAACTTCCTGTAACCTCCCACTAAGCTGAGCTGAATGTAGACATAAGTAAAGAGTCTCAGTAATAATTTTATATCAGATATGTTGTTATATTGTTCTATTCATTAATAGAACTGGCGCTCTGGGCATCTACTCATATAATGTATATGAGTGGTGTTGTGAGCATGGGTTACAATATATATATATATATATATATATATATATATATATATATATATATATATATATATATATATATATATATATATATATATATATATATATATATTGCAACCCCTCACACCTATCACCAACACTAATAATTACCCGGGGGTGCCAATTCTATGGATAATAGAATAAAATATTTATTTAACTTTACCTAAATCTATTCATGAGGCTCTTAATTAAAGCTTTCACCTAAAACTAACTCAGTTGAGGGATACAGAGGAGTATGAGGTGTACAATGTACATTAGATGTGGGAGAAAATATTATTACTAATAGGAATAAATATATATTAAGTTATATGTTAGACAAAATTAAATTGGTAAAATTCTACCAGCTAAAATTAACTAATTATACTTTATATTTCACCTCCTTCCATCATCCATATGCACTGAACAACCTCTACTATATTATAAAATTAAACTAATAACTAAAATAAAATAAAAAAATAATATTTCAGAAATTGTAATGTATAATTCACTAGATCTAAACTCAAACTAAACATATCCTTACTAAATTTTTAATTACACTAATCTAAACAAAGCAAAACTCTCCATACAGTATTGCCACCTGTGCTATACAGAGTAATCAATGGATGCCAGAAGACTTGTGCATAAAATCCCTATCTAATGCCTACTCATCCAATACCCCCAGACTAGTTTCTGGCTTGTGGCCTTCGTCAGTGAGGAGCTTTGGATCTGAGAGCACTGCATCTAGATCTTAGAATCTAATGCAACCCTCTAGCAACCACCTTTTATCTCTACTTAACTACAAAACTATGAAAATGAAATTGAAAACACAAAAAATATTTTCAATCTAAGCTCAATAGCTTATATAGTCATATGGGTCTGAACTCAGTTCAGCACCCATACATTTGATAATAAAATTACATAATTATTGTGTATATTTTGAATTTTCTCTTATATTTAGCATGAAATTTGTTTATTAAAGTTCTGAAAATGTTTAATAACAGTTCATATCTTTCCCATATATATATATACGATGCACGTTGCAGATATTCCCTTCATAGTATGATTAAAACTTAAAAAATTAATTGTTATAAAATAAACAAACATTATTTTATCCTTTCCTGTTAATTTTAAATTTAAATAAAACAATTTCACAGTCCTATCAAGCATTCCCATTTCTTAAATAATAATAATTTATTTTGAATAATAGAATATAACACTTACATGTACTTTAGCATAACGTTGGGACAATTTAAATGATCAGCTGGGAGCAAAATTGATGTATCTTTTAGTGGTTTTTAAGTACACATTTCGCAAACAAATAATATATTTAAAATTTCAACTCAACACTGGAAGAGGAAAAATACTTGCACTATTAAACTTTGCTAAATAAACTTAGTTATAGCTGTCTTAAAAGTTGTTTTTTTTTTGATAACTGCCCTCTTGAAAGTAATAATAATTGACTGACCTCTTCAAAAGTAATAATAATTGACTCTGCTCTAAGTACTAATAATTGACTCTGCCCTCTTCTAAGTAATAATTATTAACTCTGCTCTCTGAAAATAATAAGTATTTCTTTTATAATTTTTTGTAATAATCATTACATCACCTTGTTCCCTTCCAATTGTTTACGATAACATTACATCACCAGAAAAAGATTGTCAATCACTCCTCCCACTTGCAAACTTACTTAATTATGCAAAAACTTGAGGCAGTAAAAAAAAAAAATCAAAGATAAAAAAAAAATACTGAACTAATAATTAAATATTTTTAAAGTAGTAGAGTAAAACTGATGACAATTGTTTAATAAATAAAATATTTTACAGTATTTGTCATTATATAATCCACTGGTCCATAATTTATTGATGTATTTAAAATGTAATTAAGCTAGTTTTTAATACTATTATTTATATAATTAAATATTTGAATGTGATGTGGGATATTTAATGGTTTAGTGAAACATATGAATAAAAAATGAAGTTGGATAATGCATGAATATTCAGTAGTAATATGCTATAGGTATTGTACTATACTGACTGAAATGACAATGTGAATGATGATAATATGATGAGTGAAACATATTTTTACTGTTTATTCTATAAATTTAAAATGTATAAAACAAATGGACTAGAAAATCATTCTAACAAAACTGAATACTGCTTTATGAGCAAATAAAACAAGTAAGCAACAACTTGAACTGTACTGACTATGCATATCATAAACTATCCCCTATTTTATCACTGATTATACCCCAAAACAAGATACTAAACATTTAAGAAATCTTTTAATTACAACTACACTTATTTTTAATTACAGTTTTAAGTCAAAATAAAAAATTTTAAAAATTTCACGTTATTTCATTTTTTTTTAAAGGATTATATCAGATATTAGTGATATACTACCACACTACTACAATGACTATTTCTGGTACCAAACCAGAAGGTCACTATATATATATATATATATATATATATATATATATATATATATATATATATATATATATATATATATATATATATTGCCAAAAGAACATAATGTTAAGAAAAGTTGAAGATAAGAAAAAATTTTAAAGTAATTTTTTTTATTATATTATCTGTTCTGGATATACTCACATCATAGATCAATTCTATTTTTTTCTGTGCTAATTTAGAGTAGATGACCAAACTGTGTACAAGGTTATAATAAGAATAAAAGTTTTTTCTGCAGCAAATTATTGTTAGTCACTCATAATAATCTCTAGTCAAAAATCAGAAGTGGAAATATATATATTATTGAAGTCACATTAAGTAAGGTAAACCCTGTGTGCCAGATGCTGCAATTGTACCTAAAAATGTGAGCCTTCTAAATACAAAAAACATTTAAATGTCTACCTACAAGACAAGATTGTAAATAATATGCTAAAGGAAAGAGAGAGAGAGGGAAAATGAAGAATGACCATTATGACTCTCATATTCTATACCATCAATGAAAACCAGATCCACAAATAAATGCCTTATTATCAATATATCAATGAAAGTTGAATTAGAAAATATATAAATCAATGGATATCTACCAGAAATGGAAATTTACAGAAGCCAATTGGTGTTATTACCCAAGAACAGCCTATTCAGTACCAGAATATGACTTATTTAACCACATGTGTACTCTCAAAATATGAATGTACAGAGATATAAAAGTACATACATTTTAAAATATTTGAATTAATTGAACTCGATATAAAAAGACAAGATTTTTTATATTCTCAATCTTTCCTGTAATATTTTACTCTTATGTACTGGCATGAGAGTAATATTTTTTTTTTACTTTTGTTTGGACATACATTTTTCTTTTGGGAATGTTATTTGAGATATTTTAAGTGTTAGATGGTATAAACAGAATTAAAGTTCCTAAAAAATTAAATAATGAAATATGTCAGTAAACTTTAGTTATTGTCTGACCAAGAAAATGTTGATTTTGAATCTGTAGTTATATTTTTTATTCTATTAAATTATTAGTTTGATTGAAATTTAATATCAGAGATATGTTTTTCTTTCTTGTTTTTTTTTTTTTTCAGAAATCTCAAATAGAAATAAATATATTGTAATCTGAAAAATAAATGTAGAGGTTAAGGGTGATTTCTAAAACTAATGACTTAAATGGAAATTAAGTATATAAGAACTAGTATTATGGGTGATAACAGATCTAAAAAAAGAATGAGGATTCATTGATGACATAATAATAGAGGCACTATAATGTTTATTATGGCTGAGACTCATTAAAGTATAAATCTTTTATTATCAGGTTACCCATAGTCTAAAAGTTGGGAGAAATTATATTGTGAAATTTAATAAATCTGTCAATTAAAATTATATATACAGTCTGTTTCATTTGATTATTTAATTGGAGCCTGATTAAATCCTGTAGTGTTAAAATGACATTTGCATGCTCCGCTAAAATTGATTACATTCAGTTTTATTATATATGGGAGTCAAATCACTTATGTAAATTTAAGTTTATATAGGAATAAAATTATATAAAGACTCAATAACTAAACAATATTTATAAAATAATATTTCAAATTATTGTAGATCATGAAACAAAAGTCAGTGTGATTATAAATTATAATAAAAAGTAATATCACACACACAGATTTATCATGCATGGAATAAAGAACAAAATCATTATATAAATAAAAGTTAGATCTGGTTATTAATATGTTGATATAATATAAAATAAAGCAGGTTTATGAGTGTTATAAATTAGTCAGGAAAGTTGTTACAAATCTATGTGTGTAGATTTGCTTCTGAATAGATGTAGTTGCTTATTTCATTATGCCGTTTTAAAACTTACAACAGTCATTAAGAAATATTGTGATTTTTTGAAGAAAAAATACTATTTCTTTCTAGTAATTTTTCAACTGTTAAAATAAAAATTAAATGATCATGAGGTCATGATCAGTTAAAATAAATCAGCACTTCAATAAAACAACAATTATTAAGCAAAAAAAAAAAAAGAACTATAAACCTGCAGAAAAAAGTAGTTATGCTAAATGTATTATTTAAAATGTTATTAGAGAAACATAAAAACATGTTTAAAAACATTTATTTAAATAAAACAAAAAATGTTACAAGAAAAAAAAATTTAATGTTACAAGAAATAAAGATTAAAAATCAACTGACACAGAAAGAAAATTAAAAAATGTTATTAGAAGAAAATAAAAAATATTACAAAAAATACAAATGAAAAATCAAGTTTTACAAGAAGAAAATAAAAAAATGTTACAAGAACAAACAAAAAAATGTTATAAAAAATAAAAATAAAAAATCAAATGACACAAGTAGAAATAAGAAATGTGATTGGAAAATAAAGAATTGTGACAAAAAGTTGGTGAAAAATGAAAGTTAATTTAAACAATGTTGCTTGCAAATGAAGAGAAAAGTCATCAAATTATATAAAATACTACGCAAAGAATATTAGAGATATGATGTCACCAATAACAAAACAGATATATCTTGAATGGAAACTTAGACAGAATAAAATATTTTGTGTCAGGGAGCAAAATAATAAAAGAATTGATAAAGCCAAATATAAGTACAAAAACAGACTATAACAGAAAAGATGGAAAAGCTTAAAGTCTGAGAATTAAAAAAGAGTCTAAGGAGTAGCAGTGTTGAAAAGTCACCTAAGAGTGTAAAGGAAACCCAAAGAGAGATGATATATACAAAAATTAAAGAGGATAATCAAAACTGATTGAAAACGTGGAATGAAAAAAACAGAATCAGATATGCACAATGTCAAAGGAATTAAATAAAAGCATAAACACAGAATACATAAATCCAGATGCATTCTATAACATGAAACATTTTTAAAAATTCATGTGTTTCAAGACAATTCATGAGAATCATCACGGAAGCACCTTGAGAGCTTGAATAACTATTTTCAATTGAATACCTCAAAGAAAAAGCACAAGTAGTTATGGCATATAACCATCTACAATGTCCTTTAAAATGTGGTAGAAATTTATTAATAACCAAACCCTCATCTTATCAAGAGTATTATGATACAATCTTCAATAAGTTCTGATATGAATAAAGATGAAAAAATCTAACACCCAGTGATGCAAGAAAAATTCAGGATTGATAGTAGCAAAATCTTACATAATTTTTCAGATGTCAAGTAGCAATGTTAAGAACTCTGAGTACTTGTGCATTAACTGAATGTCATATTTTCTAAATAATATGCCACAATATGCTACTTAGTACTTCTAATAAAAAGACCATCAAACAAGTAGTGAAATTTCTCATTGCTATTGATCTAAGTATGGACATTCAGGAAGATAATTTTAGGGGTAAAAAAATTTTTTTTTAAAGGAACCTAACATAGGATGTAGGCAATTAGAGGATTGTGTCAAATTCCAAATGTGCTGGAAAAGAAGGAAGAGAAGTATTTGTAATGTAAATAGATTCAAAATTGTAAGGCATTCTGGAAGTCACCCTAGATGATGAAGTAGTCCAGCTTGGTCACCATTTATATTTCCATTGTCTGGCACAAGCAAAATTCAGAAACAAAAGTAATTATAAAAAAAGTTCACAGTAATCAGATAGTAGAATATATTCTAAATCAGCAAAGATGAAAATACCATTATCAATGTAAAAATACCTATATGGAAAAGGTAAAGAATGGTTGTTAATGACCCTAAACATGTTAATAAGATATGTATGTTTAGGACATAAACTGATACTAAAAAATTATAGAATTCAGTAATATAAAGGATGAATATTGATAATGATTATTAAAAAACAAAAAAAAATAAAGAATTACAATTATGTAGAAATCCACATAAAGTCTCACTGTTTAATCCATGTAGAAGTTAGTATATAAACTCATCATGATGAATTGGAAAGGGTGAAGGGAGCTAGTGTGTGGTGACATTTACAGAGTTAGTGGAAGACTTAGGATTGTTGGGTATTAGTGTATTCTGCAGTAATGTCAGATTTTTGTGTTCAAATGGTCATTAAAACATTTTGAATGATTGAAAATTTTAAGATACCAGATGGGATCCTTTACATCATTATCTGACAGGAGTACATTTTGAATGAAACAAAATTGCTTACATAAATATTCATTAGAAAAATTCTTATTTTTGTTTTGTTTGTTTTAGTTGTAGATGATCCTCATTTGCTTTCATATATCTTTACATGATTATTTTGTGGTGTGTGACTCTTGCTGTAGAAGCATTACAGATATTTTGAAGGATGTATATCTACAAATTTCAGTCAGGGGTTTGATGGTAAATTAGTTGTGGATATACAAATGTACTTTTGGAACACTCTAAACTCATCACAATCAGACAAGATTAATAGTAAAAGAAAATACAAAGATCAAACAAAGCAATAGTTGAAAATTATATGAATAAAGGGTAATAGTATGAATACTGAACCCTACCATTTGATTGATGGCTCTCTTTTTTTCCCAGTGCACATCAATATACTGATTCATGGGCTGTCTGGTTGTTTACATAATATTATGTAATAAATGTGGTTTTAATTTCTCCTTATTTGTAAAAATGAAAATACTTAATTGTAAATTATTAGAGAAAAAATATAGTTAGTAATAAATTTGGCTGAACGTTTTCGAGGAACCGTGCCTCATACTCATAGCCTTAAAAAAAAAAAATATTTTTTTTTAGTTTTTTTCAACCTGTTTTTAATTTTTTTTTTCATCGTTGATCCGCCTGTTGGTTTACATAATATAACGGTAAACCACCAGTTTTTTTTCATTCCACCAGGGTTTTTTTTTTCATTTTTTAAAAAACAAATACTTTGTTTTTAGATGGTCTAGGGGTGTTGGTTTGTTTTTAAGTTATCGACTAACTAACTTTATATCGGTTTCTTTACATAATATTACTTACGGTAAGCCAAAGTTTTGTTGCTTTTTTCACGCGATTTTTTGGTTCATTTTTTTAAGAAACAAACATTACATTTTTAAATGGTGTTAGGGATGTTGGTTTGCTTTTAAATTATTGATTAACAGTCCATTGGTTTGTTTACACATAAATGTGGTAACAAGCACTTTGTTGCTTTTAGATGGTGGGGGGAGGGTTGGTTGTTTGCTTTCAACTTATCTTCTTTTTTTTTTTGGTTGATGTTTTGATTTGCTGAAAGACTTCAACAATTTGGTACTTTTGAATAAACCAACACTTGGTTTTTTAAAGGGTGGAGGGGAGATGGATAGTTTTGATCTTCAATTGTCATCTTTTTTTTTGTTAATTTATTATGAGGCTTTTCTATTTTTTGTTTCAAATCTTTACCTTACAGAAAGCTATATTATGTGATACCGAAAAGTTTTTACTTAATTTTTGTGCCTTTAATTTTAAAAAAGATATAAACAGTTCATTTTTAAAGAATACTTCTTTTAAGCCGGGGAAGGTCGGGTGGGGTGGCAGGAAAGGTTTGTTTTGATTTTTAATTATCAACTTCTTTTTGGATTTTCTTTTTGAACACTTTATTATGTTACCACATTTTTTTTTTGGTACAATAAAATATTACCTACTTTAATTAACTGTTAATGAAACTTATCAAATATTACCTACCTACTTTCTAATTATGTAAACAACAACAACAGTTTCCCATAAAATAATTTATTGAATCATAAATAAATGAACCTTTTGACAAATTGTGAACCAAAACAAGTAAGAAAAAAATACCATTTTCGGGCCATAAAAAAACCACCAAAAGTACCATGCAAATAAAATAACAGGAAAGCCTCAAAGCTGTAAGAAAAGTAACACACAAATAAAATAACAGGGAAGCCTCAAAGCTGTAAGTAATGGGATTTTGGAGCCCTCAAACCAACTTCCCTTACAGTTCTTGCATGGATTCACATGTAAACGAGCATTTGTGCATGAAATCAAAAATAACTGCTGAAAAGAAGAACCTTTTCAAGTTGTGTGCAGTTAAAAAGCATAGGGAAGTGTGTGTGATGACATGACAATTCTTAATATGGAATACTAATTCCACTACACTTTCTAAAAAATTTCTGACAATGAATTTTTGCAGTTTCATCTCTTTCAAATATGGCCACCATCAAATCAGACTGTAGCAAGAGTTCAAGAGTGCTCACTTGACAAATACTATCACAATGCAAAGGGCATAGTATTTCATTACATAATCATAGAATACATCACCCTCAGGCATCCTGTTATGGTTCAAAAAAACAACTATTGTAGTTTCAGCCATAAGTTAATTCCACTAAAATGGTATATTGATGTGCATTTTGTGAAAAACAACACCATCGAGTGATGGTATTCATAATATTACCGAATAAAATAAATTCATTAGTGAATAAAAAATGAATTCAGAGTGTGTAAAATCCTATGATTATTTTTACTTTATTTAAGATGAGGGGATATACACATGTACATTATGGTACAGGGTTTTGAACCTGGTGATGTCTACCTCAAAAACAAATAAGCATTTTCTTTTATAAAAAAATATTCACAAATGTTTGTTACATGATTAAAATATATGTGAAGTCCTGCATAGCTATATTACTATAAATTTATTTTAACACACATTGATTACATAAGTAATATTTACTAAGGCAATAAACCTAAAACATGCACAATTAAGACCTGTAGAGGTCCCTACTTTTGCATTTTCAACCACATATGCTTTAGGTTTATTGCCTTAGTAAATATTATCTATATTACTATTGTAATAAAAATAAATAAATTATTTAGGTTTACCAAATCTTGAAAAAAAAGTAAAACTTATAACAATTTTTAAATTAAAACATTTTTTTTAGTTTTTATATTAAATCTCTCTTTTGTGAATTTGTGAATAAACAAGGTGATCTAATTCATTTCAAATATGTAACATTAGCTTGTTTATATATTTTTTAATTGCCAAAAAGATAATTTTAAAAAAGTGAAAAATATGTATTATGTTATCTGTTCTGGATTTGCTCACATCATGGTTTAATTGGATATAAATTGTGACAATTTTTTATTTTCTTTTGTGCTGATTTAGATTGAATGACTAAACTGTGTACCAATGTATTATAAGAAAATCATTTTCTGAAATAAACTATTTTTAACAGCTGGTAAATATCTCTTATCAAGAAGAAACTAGTGTTCAAATATTTAAAATAGAAATATATACTTTGTTGACGGCACATTTACATGGAAAAATAAGTTAAACCCTGGGAACTAACTGTTGCCATTCTACCTAAAAATATGAGCCTGCTATACAAATCACACTTGGATGTCTATCTATAAGAGATTGTAAAATAATTTGCTAAAAATGAGATAGAAAAAATGAAAAATGACTGTTATAACCCTCATACTATACACAATATGTAAATAAAAACTGAATTTAAAAGCATATTAATCAATAAATATCTACCAGAAACAAAAAACTACAGAAACTATTGCTGATCATTATCCAAGAAAAGTTTATTAAATGCTGAATTGTGACTTACTTAACTACATGTATGGACACAAATATGAATTGAGAGAGATATAAGAATATGTACATTTTAAATTATTTTGATTCATTCAATACAAAAAGATGTGATTTTTTTCAATATTCTCAAATTTATTAATAGTTAGTATATACATTTTCATTTTCATATACAAGGATAAATATTTTTTGTTCGTTGTACATACATTTGGAATGGGAGAGATGTTATTTTACATATTTTAAATGTAAAATGGTGGATAAATAACCAGAATAACATAACACAAAAATGACATCTGTCAAAGATGACATATGACAGTAAAATTTATCCATTGTCTAATCAAAATAATTCTGATTTATTTGTGACATAATTAAATTTTTAAATGTGTTTGTATTTATAATTTTTTATTTATTTATTTTCATTCTATTAAATTATTAATTTGATTGGAAATTAATATCAAGTGTATTTCTTGTAATTTGCAGCATTCTAAAATAGGTACAAATATATTATAATTTGAGAAATAAATGTAGGGTATATATTTTTCAAAACTTGTTACATAAAAGTAATTTATCTGTATAAGAATTAGAATTATGTGAGATAACAGTTCTAAAAAAACTGGGGATTGATTAATTATATATTTATGGAAACAACATAATGTTTATTATGATTGATGTTTATTTATATATAAATCCTTTATCAAATTATCCCTATTTTATTGAGAAATTTAATATCTGTCAGTTTATATATATATATATAGTTATAATTACAAATTTATAAAAAAAGCCTTATTTCATGCCCAAAATAGACAAAATATGAAACAAAAAGATGATAAATCAGCTATTAGGATTTGTGTTCCATATGTAAAAAGAACTACAGACAGTATCGGACGTATATTAAAATGCTATAATATAGATACAGCATTTTCTGCTCATCAAAAGATCAGCAATATAATAACCAAGCCTAAGGATTCAATCCCTCTTGAATCTCATGGTGTCTATCAAATCTCAT
The DNA here is from genome assembly GCA_028023455.1 of Epiperipatus broadwayi. Lineage (NCBI taxonomy): Eukaryota > Metazoa > Onychophora > Udeonychophora > Euonychophora > Peripatidae > Epiperipatus > Epiperipatus broadwayi. Next base: position 20,933 of record JAQFVV010002150.1, on the reverse strand, counting down.
GTAAAAATTGTAAAGCTTCTTACATAGGTATGAGTAATCATCGCATCAGTGTTAGGAGAGATGAGCATGCTAATGCAGTTAAACAACACTCATCATCATCAGCACTCTCACTCCATACTATAGATTCAGGTCATAAAATTGATTTTTCTAGTACCAGGATCATATCCTGATGTGATAATCTCTACCAATGCAAAATTAGAGAAGCCATTGAGATACTTAAAAGGCTAGATTGTATCAATAAGCAAGATAATACATGTAAACTTCCTCCTATTTGGAAAGATTTTTTTTAAAAAACATTCCTAAATTTAACATTTTTTGCTATTGGTGGAATTTTAACATTTTATTCAAATAAGTGATTGTAGCACCTCTACAACCGTCTTTCTACCTTTTATAACTCTGTGGATGGCTTGTGTGACCAAGTCAAAACGTCAGTATATTAATATTAAAAGTTTTTAACATGGATGAACCCGCAAAATATGTATTTTATATATTTAACCTGTGCAAATCTTCATTTTAACATATATATATATATTCTAACCCAATGTATAATTAATTAGTTTATTTGCATTTGAATACTACTTTACACAGGTTGTTGTTAAGGCAACCAAAATAAAAGCAACATATCCATTAATTTTCCAATATGATCTAAAATACTTTTCATATAATACAATTGTACATTCAATTCTCTTAAGCTATGCCACAATTGTAATAATAACAATAATTGATCACTTATTAATTTAAAGAATAATTATAATATTAATCTCAAGGTTCTTTGTTTCATGTAAGAAAATGCTCAGCAGTATTGTGTTGTCGCATATGACTGGCATTCTGGTCGGCTATAGGAAACATTTATTTTACTTAAATTCAATGTGTCTTCGTCTCTCATATCCACTGCTATATTATTTAAAGAGATGATAATTCTATTCAATAATGACGTATAATTTTGAATAACACAGCCTTTTTTTTTTTTTTTCAGAATCTCAGTCAGAATAATAAAAAGACAAGGGTGCTTTTTGTGTCCTTCCATCATCCATGACAACACAATAATATAACTAAGATTTATTACTTAGACAATTTAACTAAATGGGAATGGAATAATGTGCAACCAAAGTTAATGGTTTGGGAATAAATTTTTTTTTTTTTTATACAAAGGTGAATGTTTAGTCTTAAGTTTTCAACTCCATAAATAATTATCATTAAACTAAAATATAATGACATATTCCGATCTGCTTAACTTTATTTATCTGGTATATTAAGTTTTTAAGAATTTGGAATGATTTCGGACTCAAGAAAAGGTTTTGCAAATATTGTGCAAACACTTATATTTAGCATATAAAAACAAAAAAATGAATCTACAACAAATTTTAACAAGACTATAATTTATTATTATCACAAAAAAAAATATATATGAACATTTATTCAATAATCCCATAGTAATACAAAATATAAAATATAACTGACATTAATCTGTATACTCTTTTGGTTATGGACTAGAGGTTACTACTTCTCCTGTATGCAATCGTATGGATTGATTAACTAAAAATACATTTCATTACCAATACATTGTTTATTAAATTTTGGTAACCTTGTAGAAGCTTTTATTCAAAATTATTGACTAACTATTTTTGTTTTTGTTTTTTTTGTTGTTTTTTTTTAAATGATTAATCCCATCATATGCAATACGCAAAATATTAAATTTATTTCTAATACATTTACTTTATTTATGGTCTTTAATGGGATAACCTATTCTAATTATAGGCCAGTTATCAGAAGTTACACTTACCATCTTACATTTAACTTAATGCTAACTTAAGTTATGATACAAATTTTATTCATACGTATAATTTTAAATATGAGTATTATTTAATTACTAACCAGAATTAAATATTGCATTTGAATATTCCTTCAGTAAATAAGCGTTTTAAATTACGCAATTTTAATTACTTTCTCCATTGATTTACTTGTCAAATACTAGCAATATTTAGCAGCACAATACAGATATTGACCCTAGTTACTAACGCACTATTTATACTAAAGTGGATTTTGAGGAACTAACACCTCCAATATAACCTTTATCTTGCCCGAACTTTCAAAATTAAGCACAATAATCAACACCTTCCATGGTGGAGCTATCTTTATTTTCACATGAGGAATATGGAATAACCACGAAGGTCTGTAGAGTAATCTACTACATTAAAATATTTTGGTGGTTTCTTGCCTCTTACTTGGGCATACAACGAACACACACCAAATACAATCCTCTCCTGGGATTTAAACGAATGAAGCATACTAAATGCTAGATAAATTCTTGATCGTCCTATCTATGAGAATCGATCACTTGGGCTATAAACATACCCGAACATTATATTTAAAATCTTCCTCTCATGGAAAACAAAGCTTTTGGGGAGATCATTTTTCATCCCACAAAATAAATACATTATAATTATTACCTATGCGAATATTAAGCATATACCAATGCTATATCTGGGCAGGATAAGTAAATACACTGATCATAATAAACTTATGTTACCGGGTATACTTTGATCAACATCTGAAATCAATGGACATCATAGAATAAAAGTATAATAATTTTAATTTTAATAAAGGAACATTCAAAAATAGTTGGTAGCATACTATCTTAAACTAAATAAAGTGGATGTGTTATTTAAGAATAATTAGGAATAAATTCCTCAATTAATACTACCCCTTAAATATCTAAATATTTTTTTTTCTTTTACGTATCTAACATACAAAATTTCTACCTACAATTGTATGTACTAATTAAAACATATTTTATAGATTTTTTTTTTTTCGTGTTAAATATCAACTTAACCTATAATAATTATATTAAAACATACCTTTGTTATTACAAGGCTATTAAATATCACTTGACCATACAGACTTTAATCTATGTGATATAAAAAAAAATACATATCATTTATAACTTAGTTTTAAACAATCATTAATTAACAAGTGCATACTCTCTCATTAGAAAATGTTTTTCTGTTGAGCAATTGGTCCAGGTGAAGAGCTTTATCCAGTCATATTTCATGAAGCAAGTTTAAAAACAATAAACGCATGGTATTATTTCCTTTAAATAAAAGTTTTCTCTTATTTTGTGCGTTTAATAAATTAGGTAAAGAAACATATAGCAGAATTGAAGATTAATTCTTGCTTGAATTAAACTACTACAATTTTGGGGATCCAAGAAAATAAAATATACATATTCTAACATAACGAACAGTTGACGATAGACGATAAACATACACAATATTTTTTTTTATTGACGATACGTATACTTATTAGCTAGCTTACTTATGGACGAAAATGCACAATTTTCCGAGAGATTATTATGATAATAACTGCAGTCAATTTACGTGTACATGAAGTTTTAATAATTCCAACTGATGTATAATATAATATATCATTTATTTTTATCATTAAGTCACTAAGATATTTGGTTTTGTTCATACTTTAGGAATTATAATTTTTTTTTTTTTAAAGGTAACTTCTCCGTAAGAATGCCCCTATATAACTTTTCCTATATTTACTCTGAGAAAGTTTATATTTTTTTTATATATATTTTTTTTTTTTAAATATACAGGTGCATAATTTAATCTTATTTATCATTATTATTATTTCCAGACAATTCTTGGTGAATAAAACATATTTTAACGTATGTAACTACATTACTTGTAAAGGCAGACAATATTGAGAAAGAGCGCGAAAATGTTTCTAGTTGATTTTCCTTGGTTTCAAAATATTTCTTTCAATTATTTTTTTTTTTTTTCTATACCAAGAAAATATCAATAAATGACATAAAGTTAATAAATAATTAATTCTCACTTGGAAATCATTTTTCTTCCTTAATTTAGATATAATAGAATTTTTCGTGACTCTTTTAGTTAATTCTGTCATTTTTGAACTTTAGCGCGAAACAATAAATTTTTAAGTATAAAAGGTCTTTAAATAGGTAGATGGCAAAGAAAATCATGATATCTTATCAAAAAATTTTAGCCACACATTATATTATTAAAATTTTACTTTGATTACATTTATTTCTGCAAAATAAAATGAAAAAATTGAGTTACCAAATTTCAGCACTGTTCCTTCCTTGAAAACTAAAAGCAGACTATATTTTTCCAAAAAAAAAATGATCTTGATTATGAAATTGGTTGTTTCATTTTGTTGTTGTTTTTTTTTTTTTTTTTTTTTACTTTAGCGACCTCTTCCAGAAAAATAATCATTTGATTATAACATAAACAAAAGAAAGGAAAAACCTATTACAATCATATAGTTTTAGTATTATTTACTTGGATTACAAAGTAATTTGACAATATAAAAAAATAATAAATACATTAAATTAACAATCAGTGATGTATAATTCTTTAAACATTATATTTTTTTTCTTTATATTTTTTTTTTTTTTACAAAAAAGAAATTACCAGAAGTTATTGTGCTTTATGATAAGACACTCACCCACTCCCCCCTCTACCCATCCAAAATCAATTACTGTTTAGCTTTTATACCATATTAATTTGCTCTAATTATTAATATCTCAATTAAATTATTCATGTTCTCTCTTTAAAAATGACATTGAGTTATTAAGTCTATTAGTTATTCACCCAAAACATGCCAAAGTGAGTGAATAGCATACTTTATTAATCAATTATTACTATTGTTATTTTATCTTTTTATTTCTTTAAAGAATAGCATTGTTTTCCTGCAGAAATAATGCCAAGTAAACCAAGTGTCAATAACACTAGGTTACAATATATAGTCTGTTACATTTGGATGCTCAAATGGGGCCTGATTAAATTCTCTTGTGTGTATAAGAATATTTAGGTATTATATTTTTACTACACAGAAGCTCCAGAAATATTACCCAATAATCCATTTCAAATAAAATCTCACATTACATTATGCTATCCAGAGAAAAAGTATTAATGTTTCAGAAAGTGAGTTTCAACACTTTAATCATGAGCATTTAATTATAATAATTTTACATTTTTCTTTAATTAATTTGATTTAAAATTCTTTATTTAATAAAATTTTTAATGACTGATCTGATTTTAGAAGAAACAAATATATATATATATATATATATATATATATATATCTGACCTTTAATTTACAATATATATATATATATATTGTAAATTAAAGGTCAGATAGGAGAAAAAACAATAGGAACAGAATAGCCAATAAAACAAATCCCTCAAGAAACAGACCTCAATGAGAGGATCATCATTATCATGATATAATGTCCACTCAATCAGAAATTTTAATATAAAAGGAAAAGTTTGGAAATAAATTAAAGGGAGAGAGAGAGATGTGCTATATGTGTTACTGCAGGGAGAGTTGAAGAAGGGATTGAAAGATGCACTTTCAATCCTTTCAGTTTTTCTAAAAAAAAAAAAAAGCGAGAAAGAAAAATGACCAATCATTTTCCTATATTGCGGACTTTTTATTTTTAATTTTATTTATTAGAATGCAACAGCATGTGTGCCTAGTACAATATATATATTGTAACAATAAGAATCGTCTATCTCACTAACACACTGCAGAATTCAAACCCACAAAACTGAACATTCTAGGAGGGGTTGCTTTCTAAATATACTAAGTTCAAATCTAAAGTCCAAATTTCACAGTGTCACCTACGTGATAATGCATCTGATGCTACTACTAGTATAACCTTTTACCGGTGCCTGGTGGTCAGGGAGAAACAAAAAGACTCTATACTAAGATAAGTTTGGGTTGCTAATTAACATCTATGGATGTACAAAAGACATGGAGAAAATAGATATATAGACTGAGACAATGATAGGAATCAATAAAGTAAAAGATCAAAATTAGTTTTAAATGATTTCAAAATTTATTTATATATATATAACGCCACTGTCTGCTTATATTAAACAGGGACGCATATTAAATAATTGTTGGCATGACATTCCAATAAATTACAAAAAGGTTTTAAAGCAAAATTATATATTCTATCCCTCAGGCTATAGCATTATGATAATGTGCTTAAAGAGATGGAAACATGTGCGAGGTGCTTTGAGTAATTATACAAGTTTAATAAAATATTTGAAAATTAAGTGTTATAAAATATTTATTGATTTTGAGAATAGCATGGACAAAAGCTTCCTAAGCAATAAAGTGGGGATGTGATCAAGACATTTATTTGATAATAATAACTAAAGCAGATGGGAGGTCAGTATTGCTAGTAATGAATTTATTAAAGGATGGAGGGTGTGACATGTTTAAGTCATGGATGCTTTGTAAAAATAAATACATAAATAAAACAATAGTGAAATATTTGGAATGACTATGGAGGGCAGCTTGCCACTAACCCATAGGAAAGTGTTGTTATGAACAGCCGAAACTTAGTGACTGTGTGACGACTGCATTTAATTCCCAGGTGTGACATTTGAGTATACACTCTGCCTGGGAACCGCAGGGAGTGAAGAGAATGGACTTGGCCATGTAAAAATCCTTGGAAAAGCAAAACAAAGCGGTCTCAACAACCAATTCATTTACCAGCAATACTAGACTAGTGTATATAAAACATACTAAATGAGTTTTACTTGGATTAAGAGAAATGCCCAATCAAATTCCCAGAAATTCATTTAAAAGGGTCCGCACATTCTCGACATCAATGATGAAATTAGTAATTCAAGTAGAACACAGTATTTAAAAATAGGAAAATGCATGCTTGCGGGTTTGAAAAGAAAGCATAGGTTTATTTACACAATCATGCATTTGGGGACACATTTAAATCATTGACCTCACACATACTCTCATATTAGGTTAAAATCAATAACATGTAGATTTTAAACTATGTGATTATTATATATATTAAAGAAGATTAGAATCGTCCTCAAACGAGTGATTTGCAAGTTAATAAAATTGGGAATTATTATAAATTTAAAATATGCCTTAATAGTGGCATCTTACTTTCAACAAGGGGAATAATTCACTCGATCAAAGATGATTCTGACACATTATCATAATAAAATAAAAGAATGCTTAATAAATCAAAAATATTAACCGAAGGATAGAGAGCAAAACTGTTGATTGTATTAGAACACGTTAAAAGAATACATAATGAAGTTATGTGACATAAAAGAAAAACAATTTAAAATAACTATAGCATGTTAGTTAGGAATCACAAGAGCTCTTGGGTTAATTTAGGTTACCTCTGGAGAAGCATTTGCAGGTAGATTGATGGTTGGCAAGTTTTATATAACTCAGCAGCAAAATCTGGAATTGTTCATATTTTTAGCAGCAGCAGCAGTTCCGGGGTTCCTTACATGATAGCTTCCAATAGTCTAGAGCAGCAGCTGGCCATTCCCAAGGGGAAATAGCCTTCTTGCCGGTTCTACTCAGTCATGTCACGGTTAGCAATTTGTGTGGTAAACATGGTGAATTAATTTGGAGACGAAAACTCGGCTTCAAATATAAGTTTACAGGCACATAGCTAAAATCTCAGGAAAATATATTTTGAAGAATATTTTACTAGAATATCACTCAAATCATTTCATTAGCAACACCAGAATAATTTTGGTTAGAAACATTTCATCAGCAAAAACTAGAATAATTTTGGTTAGAAACATTTCATCAGCAAATGACCAGAATAATTTTGGTTAGAAACATTTCATCAGCAAATGACCAGGATAGAGAACAAAAGAAAACCCTTCTTTTTATAGTGGAATTGAACAATAGAACTGCCCTGGAGCATTACAAAAATATATCGGACTTATCAGCTGTAATTAAACCCATCCGAATGTCTAAAGGAATTTAACAAAATTTTAATTAATTTCTATTGTTAATTTCCTTGTTAACATTCGAATTACAAACTAGATTTAATTAAAAATTACTTTTACTAATTAAAAAAAACCTTAAGTGGACATCTGCTGTATTTTTAGATAAGCTTCTATAACATTAAATAATTAAACTATTGTCCCTCATTTATTTTAATAGAAATATTTGGAATGACTTTTATTAAATTAAAAGAAAGTTATTTTACTTTTTAAATTGCAATATTTGAATCTATTTACTAAATGAATATGAATTTTATTTTAAATCAAAAATATATTACGACTGTAATATATTTTTGTAAATAGATTCAAACAAAATAACTTTAATTAATGATTTATAATTTTGATATGTTTTAAAATGCATATCATAGTGTGTGTGCAATTATGACCTATATAACCTACTTTTAAATAAATCGAAATTATGTGAACACATACATAATCCCTACTTTTATTTATTTGGGAATGAGTTATATATATAATATGAGTTTTGTACTCATGATTTAAAATTAGGTGGGATTTTTGGTATATAAGCGTATTGCAGACACACTACGATAGATTGGGGTTCAAACTAAGGTATGAGGGTAAGAAATAGGTGAGAAAAAGTGAAATGAAGATCTGCAAAGCAGACCTTATTGTTTCAATATATATATTTATATATATATATATATTCTAACCTTGCTCTCGTGCATCTTCACTTCCAGATAATATATGATATAAAATAAAATGGGTTCTATCTCAGTTAATAATTAATAACTAAAATATTCAGCATTAAAATTAAAATATTTCACTAGCTCAAATTTAAAATACGAATAAGGTTCAGTTTATAAAAATAAATTAAATAAATATTTAATATTTTCATGAGACTTGAAGTGAGAATACAGGTGACAAGATAGATTACATTGAGCCAATATCCCACAGGATACTACCTCAATGGCATAAGAACACTATCCCCCCTTTATTACTATTTCAAATAACAAACTCATAGTATTCTTACAACTTTAATAACTTCTACTCACTAAGATTAAACTAATAATTAAATCTTAATCTTCTATTTAATAATAATCTAGCTCAATAAAATAATCTCAGGTTCATAAAGTTTATTCTAAGTTAATTTAAAATACGGTAGTAAAATATGAGAAGGGATTTTATGTCATAATCTACTACACTTAAACTAATAATAATAAATAACAATAATAATATTCTTCATTGTTTAATTAATTCTGTATATCTTTTCTTTTACTATAATTTTATTACCATAATAAAATAATGAAATAATATAATATGATCTTATATCTTCATGTAATGATATAATAAATACGTGGTAGCATTTTAATAATCTGACAAACAAAATATGTGTGGCAACTGGTAGCATATAATTTAATATAATATTGTGATAAGTGGTTTATGACCAATAAAATAATGTAAGATTATGATTATTTAATTATAATGAATACCAATAAAATATTTAAATTCTTAAATAATTTTCTATCTTTTGTGCAAAATTATATATTTGTTTCAATTATTATGCATATATCATGATTTCATGCAGCGATGTGGAGAAATAAATAACTCTGACACAAAATTTTTGAAATAACAAAATTTAACAAAGTTTATTACTAACAGAAAATAAATAAACAATTTATTTACACTATTTACAGTGGATATCCTTAACCTTTTTACTTTACAGTTTGATCTACTGGGTTATAAAAAATAATTTATATTTCAATTATATTTTATTTAGATTTAGGACAAAATTTTTTTAAAAAATGTTATTATTTGGTTTCTCATTATGGTTAACTTATTACAAATATTTATCTACTTTATTAGCAACAGCATTTTATCCTTAATATTATTAAAATATCTTATTTTAAAAATTCATACTTAGAAAAACATTCTATAGAAAACAAAATTTTATAATGAATATGAATTTCTCAAAATATTTTTAAAAAAATTTCATCTTGCAAAGTCAAAGATGTTACACAAAATATTATCCAAAATTCAGTACTAGATTTTAGTATTTATCACACAATGTTTACTAATCATAATATATTCTTCTTTAAGCCTTATTTTAGTATGATATAAGTGTAATCATTAATATATTTCTGTTAATCAATAAACAAAAAATATACTATGCATATTGTTTACATAATTTACTTTGTACTATTGTATTTTAAAAAATATGCAATACTTATTTTTCTCTTTAAAAAATAATAATACTAAAGCATTTAAAATTACAATCACTTTAATAGAGACCTGAATGGCCATTTTTAATTCCCAAAAAAAATTACAGGACCTACAATTTTAAATAAAATGTCTAATTTATTACAATAAATAAATATATATATATATACATTTTTATAAAGTGCAAATATGAAAGAATGTTATAAAGCTGATAAAGTAGTCATTACCACAAAAAATAATTTAAAAAAATGATATTTTTCACATATTTAAAATCTTTATTTTTACATTGGTTCACAAACTCTCAATTTTGAAAGGTATAGCCTAAAATGACAATTTCATAGACAGCTTCATCACATTCATCATAAAATGCAGAAAAAAATAATATATAACATGACCTACCTGAGTTACAGATTGTTGGTGTAATGTGGCAGAATGTGACAATTTCAGTTTCGTTTTTTTACTAACCACCCTATATGTTCAATTTTTGCAAGCAGTTGTTTTTCTAGGCCCTCTATGCGGGATATCTATTAGAAATGCAAGGTTTTGTGTGGATTAGAAATGCAAGGTTTTAGTGTGGATCAAAAAAAAATAACAGTAATAACTTTAGTAAAGTGTAAGTTATGGGGATAAAAAATAATTACTATATTATTGAAAAATCATGGGATAAATTATGCATTATTACATAGGAAACCATAATAGCAAAGTATGCTATAAAATGAATAAAAAGTTATCTACAATGAAATGAATAAAAATGTAGTAAATTCTAAGTTATGCATGTAAAAAATAATTACTACATTATTGGAATATCATTAGGGTAAGGGTGAGCTAAATTATGCATTATTACATAGGAAACCATAATAGCAAAGTATGCTATCAAATGAATAAAAAGTTATCTATAATGAAACGAATAAAAATGTAGTAAATTCTAAGTTATGCATGTAAAAAATAATTACTAGATTATTGGAATATCATGAGGGTAAGGGTGAGCTAAATTATGCATTATTACATAGGAAACCATGATAGCAAAGTATGCTATAAAATGAATAAAAAGTTATCTGCAAAGTATGCTATAAAATGAATAAAAAGTTTTCTACAATGAAATGAATAAAAACGTAGTAAATTCTAAGTTATGCATGTAAAAAATAATTACTATATTATTGGAATATCATGAGGGTAAGGGTGAGCTAAATTATGCATTATTACATAGGAAACCATAATAGCAAAGTATGCTATCAAATGAATAAAAAGTTATCTATAATGAAACGAATAAAAATGTAGTAAATTCTAAGTTATGCATGTAAAAAATAATTACTACATTATTGGAATATCATGAGGGTAAGGGTGAGCTAAATTATGCATTATTACATAGGAAACCATGATAGCAAAGTATGCTATAAAATGAATAAAAAGTTATCTGCAAAGTATGCTATAAAATGAATAAAAAGTTATCTACAATGAAATGAATAAAAACGTAGTAAATTCTAAGTTATGCATGTAAAAAATAATTACTATATTATTGGAATATCATGAGGGTAAGGGTGAGCTAAATTATGCATTATTACATAGGAAACCATAATAGCAAAGTATGCTATCAAATGAATAAAAAGTTATCTATAATGAAACGGATAAAAATGTAGTAAATTCTAAGTTATGCATGTAAAAAATAATTACTACATTATTGGAATATCATGAGGGTAAGGGTGAGCTAAATTATGCATTATTACATAGGAAACCATAATAGCAAAGTATGCTATCAAATGAATAAAAAGTTATCTATAATGAAACGAATAAAAATGTAGTAAATTCTAAGTTATGCATGTAAAAAATAATTACTACATTATTGGAATATCATGAGGGTAAGGGTGAGCTAAATTATGCATTATTACATAGGAAACCATAATAGCAAAGTATGCTATAAAATGAATAAAAACAGTAAATAAAATAAAATAAATAACCCAAAGGAATTACAAGCAATTATTATATATCAGTGGGAGATGATGATGATGAATGTTGAATACTTACGGGTAATGGGGAATACGAAACCTCAAAATCAAACACATCAACAGAAAAGTTCATCAGAATCAAAATTACATTCAGCGGCGAAAATAATTGTTTTCTCCGTATATTTTTTTTATCCGTTGATAAAATCTAGAAAGAAAAAAAAATTTACAAAATTTTAATAATGTACTTTACAAAAATTGCTATAAAAAATCTAATTTTCATCGCACAGAAAAAAATTTTAGATGTACAAAAAGATAGAAAAATGGCGGAGATAAAGAAAAAAAAAGCGTAACTGTGACATATACGGTTTGCACGCTATTGCGGTCGAAATTGAAAACTTATTTTTCAAGCGTCATTGCACGTCTATAGGTCACAAAAGGTTAAAGAAAATATCTTTGTTTAGATACTTTATTTTAAAAAGTTTATATTTCATTTCCAAAATAAAATTCAAAATATATTCGATGATTCTTTTCTTTCCTTAGGATACTTTGGATCTTCAATTTTAAGTTATAATATTCTGCTCCTTATAAGCAAATAAACTAATCTTATACAAAAACAATAGCATAACCTTAGTTCTAAATTATTTATCATTTCTTTTAAAATATCTTACTAAACGATGCAGTTACATAAAATAAAGATAGCGAAAACAGATGCATAGGATTAAGGGAGAAAGCTAGAGTATTATTCTTAACATATCTCAAAATTATGGTACAGTGCGAAGAGGTATGGCATTTACCTGCCTAATATTCTCTAGTACATGGACGATGTTAAAGCTATTTCTTTAGAACATCAAATATTTAAAGAAATATAAACACTGTCCAATAAAATGTGTATCAGTCATAGGGCTTTGTTAACTATGCTGATAACCACATAAAGACTAAATATTATTCCCATTCCTTATCATATCCTATTTTAAAACTACATCATCTTGGTTTCCTGCTAACTATAGTACTTCCAAGCCACTATCTCAACATTATTTCTCAAGATTTACCACATCTTACATCGATAAATAACTATCTGCATTTACAAAAACAATAAATAAAATTCATTAATAGTTAAACAATCTTACGATCCCATAAGAAAAGTTGCTTACTTCATTGCTCTGTATGTTTAATCATATACAATCTACTTAGATAATATTTGAATATCCAATAACATGAAAATTTTAAAAGAATCACATAATTATTTGTTATGTTGGATTATATCACTAATAAAAAAAAATAATCGTCGTATGCATATTTTTAAATCAATCCTATCTCATAATGTTTTTTTTTTAAAAAAAAATGTATGAAAATGCATTACATATAATTAAAAAACTTTTACACTTCATTCTTCCAATTTATGGATGATCTAAAGAAAACAAAAAAATATATACATTATAAATTATCAATAGTTATTATTATTGCCAATAACCTTTATCTAGTCATCATGTTCAGTAGGCTTTTTCTTTATCCACTTGAGCATTGCAGATATAAAAAAAAAATCACACCCATACACTTTATATTAAAATATTTTTAGCTAAATTATTAGATTATTATATTATAAAATTTTAATTTTAATAAATTAATGTTTTTATGTTTTTCCTAATCTTATATAAAAATTTAGATTTAAACTAGGTTAACAAAATAAAAAGAATCAAAACTATAGTTACATATTTTCTTGACGATAGTTCCTGATAAATCCAAAATGCTTATTATTTTCTCTAGAGTTTTCCAAAAATGTTCTCCAAGTGCATTAAAGTTTAAAATAAAAATAATTATTAATCCATTTAGTAAAATTTATAGAAAATAATTTTTGGTTTTAGTATTTAGGATGATAATTATTAAATCATAGTATTAATTAATCCCGTGAAGCTTCTTAATCTTCTCTACCAATATTCTCTGCTTATCCGATGCATCAATCCATCTAAGTTAACTTTAAAAATATTCGATGAATTTTTAAGTACTATTTGTATTTCCATGGATCCATCTTTTATTCAACTATGTGTTCACTTTTTTATATATGTTTCCTTCTTGATACATTTAAACTTTCGTTTGGTATTTTTATATATCACTTTAAAAAAATAAATTTAAAAAAATTTTACCTTCAGAAAGGATATAACATTTTACTCCTTTGAATATCATATTATATAAAATAATCCATGAAATATAATTGTCTTATTACTATTTAAAATAAATTTTGGATCAGCCCATAAATAATACGTTTCAATACATTTTTTAGACTCTGTATAATGTCCGAGCTGTGGTTTTTATGTACCAGAACAGTTCTTCGGTGAAATATTAATAAAGCTGTATCATTAAATATTTCAAATATTTTTTCAGCATTACAACTTATATCCATTTTATTTCGTAGTATATCCATTTTTTTATTGCATAGTTTAGGTTAAACTTTTTAGATAAAATACGACTGATAAAGGAACTTTAGAAAATTTAACAAAGCATGTTAAACGAAATTATTAAAATATTTTTTAGTTTACACTCTCTTTTTTGCAAGTTACTGTTAAAAATTATCAATTAGTTTTTTTTTTCAAATAAATTATGAGAAAGTACTAAAAAAAATTGACTAAAATAAAAAATTTTAAAATACTATCTTTTGATAGTTATAATTTACCTTTCTCCGGTTTCAATACATTATTAATCTCCCCCGATAACTTAGTTACGACAATATTTATAGTCTGTAAGAATACCTATTCCTATTGGTTAATTCTTACTTTGGCTTGAGAACAAATTTACATATTTTTAGTTTATAGTAAAATTATATTTGAAAATAAAAAAAATTATGATGTAATGAACTTAAAATATTATTTAAAATATTACTTTTAAATAAATTATTATTTTATCAAAACTATTTAAGCATTTAAAATAACTTTTAAAATAACATTTAATAACTTATTCCATTTCTTAATATTCAATTTATCTATTTTTATTTAAATAAAATATTTAATTTTTATATTATGAATGTATTCGTCTTTATTACATTATTAACATGTTATACGATAGTTAACTTAATGTTTAATACTATTTACTTTTATGATAGGCAATAATTCTATCCAATTCTATAATATAACTTTTAAAATATTTTAAACTTTGTTATTAATTCAAACAAGCAGTGTGTGTGAGAGTAGACATTAAAAGTCACATGATTATAACTTTGACAGACGATTTTTAATCTATTTCTCTGCCTAGATTTATAAAATTGATACACTTATTATATTATATAAAATAATTATAAAAAATTTGGAAGAATAATTTTAAAAATATAGAACTAGATATAATTTTCACCATCATAAAGTTTATTTTTAGAATATACTATATTAATTTTGACTATTTAAATATGATTACAAATTTAAACATAGCATTTATTAACTATAAGTTTTAAACTATTAAAATCGAATTTTTTAAATATAATTTTAATTAATTATAGCTGTGTTATTTAATATGGCCAGCTTTTACAACCATATGAAACAATATTTTAAGCTTTATATAACTATTTTTAAATGACTTTATACTACGTATTCTCTTTAGTTTCAAATTGTGCTTTAAAGATATAATTGACTTAATATAATTAATGTATTAAAAAAAACATATTCTAAAATTTAAAATTTTTAGTAATTGACTGTTATGAACTATTACTGACCTATAGAAAAGGGCACAATATATATATATATATATATATATATATATATATATATATATATATATGATATATATATATATATATATATATAATCAAACAAATACAACTAAACATTTCATTAAAACATAAAATGCACTAAAAATTGAATTTGAAAGGCTGTAAATGTAACATATACAACTATGCATGAGTTTTTTAATCAAGGTTGATTGGAAGTAGTGATGCCATTTTTGTCAAACTCATAACTTTGAGCTCAATATGGGGTTACACCATTTTTAGAAAAAGCTAAATTCAGCTATAAAAGTTGAAAAATCATCTTCACTTATTGCAGTATGAATCACATAATTTTCAATTTTTAGAGAGTATCTGGAAGCTTTTTTTGATTTATAATGAATACATCATCAAATAAAAATGGATAAAACATTGAAATATATGGTAATTAAACTACACAAATTATTTTTCACAATTGTTTTATTACTAGATTTTTTTAATAATTATGATCCATATTAAACTTTTTACTAATACTAGAAATATAGTAAAACATATATGCAATCAAAACCTTACATTTTTTCTGAAATTAAGATGAATGTCATCTTCTGAATCTAAATTATGTGTATATAAATAAATACAACTACTTATTTTTCACTACTATTCTTGATTAGATTTCTAGAGAAATAATGTTTTTTTATGATTTGTTTAAAATATTGAAATATTAAGAAATACAGTAGAATAAAATTTTTCAGAGAACATTTGAATTATCTTTAAAGTAGCTAAAATATTTATGAGTAATTTAATTTCCTGTTTTTAACTGAGGGACTGAAGAATCTATTCAGTCTATTTTTCTGTGATTGTGGCTTTGCAATTAATGAAATAATATTTAGTTATGAATCACTTTAACAAATAATATTAACATATAGACTGTTGGCATTTTTTATTGTATTTCTATTAGAATAGATTTAAAATTTTTATTCTTGCAAACAGGTATATAAATAACTTTGTGGATATGACACCACTTTACATTAATATTATATTGGCATTCAAGACCAGAATGTTCATTTGTTAAAATATAATAAATATAAAATTATTGATTTTTTGTATAGAGAACGTATTTTTTATAAATGAATTTAAAAAACTGATTTTCAAACAATTACAATTGAAGTATTTATAAAGGTATTGTTTTAAGCCAATAAACATCACATGACTACCACCTCTTATGCTTGTGTATAACTGTTGTTAAAACAGGCATACTCATTATACGTATTGCCACACACAGTTAGCTTGTTGTATGTGGAAATACGTATAATGAGTTTGCCTGTTTTAAAGGAATTGTTGATTAGCCTAACATAAATCATTGATAAATTAATATTATATTAGCTAAAATATGGAAGAAAGTGAAAGAATTTCTATACATAAATCGGTATGATCTTGTTGCACTCACATAATATAATAAAAGATTGGCTAAAAGAACATAATAAATCTCTTGTTATTCCAATAGTAAAAAACTTCACTCAAACAAAGTACAAAGATTTTAAAATAAATTAAATATCCACTAGTGTTTAGAGTGGTTATAAATGATGTTATAGAAGCATATAATTATTAAGAAAATAAAAATTAAATTTAAACAGATTTCTGTATATCCCTTTAATCAATTAATAAAAAGTCTTTGACTAATAGGCTTTTTTTAATTTTGGAATAAGTATTTTGCCTGAGTTATATTATTTTTTTCACTTTAACCTGTATAAAGAACAAAGAAAAAATACTACTTATAATTAAAAAGCTTCGGTGATACTGAAATTAGTTGTGGCTGCTCATTTTTCATGAATTTATTTAATATGGATGGGAAATCTATACTAAAAAAAATATTAGGATATAAATCATGGACTAAAATTAGTGGACAACTCTACTGAACAATTACATTTGCGAACAATAACATAGTAACTGCTGACAATTCAAAAATATTCAGTAA
Source organism: Epiperipatus broadwayi (assembly GCA_028023455.1). Classification (NCBI taxonomy): domain Eukaryota; kingdom Metazoa; phylum Onychophora; class Udeonychophora; order Euonychophora; family Peripatidae; genus Epiperipatus; species Epiperipatus broadwayi. The sequence continues at coordinate 3,332 of JAQFVV010002150.1, read as the reverse complement.
AATATTTAAAATTATTAATAGAAATTTCAATTAATTTGGCATGAAGATTTATATTCAGAATTCACCAAAATATCCAAATTAAGATAGGAAATAAATTATACAAATAAATTAATCATTTTTAATATTTATGATAAACAATGAAAATCAAAATTTTATTAGTTTTGATCACTGAAAGAATATAATAAAGTCATGCATTTTCTCAATTAAATTCTAGTGAATTGAAACATGGTCTTTTATAGCTACTAGTATTAAAAAACTGAAGACTCTTGAGGTGTGGTAATGAAAAAGATAATTATAAAAAATTAAATAATGAGATTATATAATAGAAGAGAAAATATCATTTGTGTTTCAAACATAGGACTAATTGAATAGTCTATATGTTGAAATATCCTAATATATGGTGAGATATTAAAGAAAAAAATACCTGGAAAATGTTTTTAAATAATGCTTCATATTTAAAGATTATTGAGACACAGATATTTGAAACTAGGAGAAATAAATCAAGTAGCAGAGGAACATAGATCATTGAATATTTTCATTAGAAACTTTAATTACTCTTTGGACTATAAAACCTCTTAAATATGGGTATTTGTTCCACTAATGTTTATAATATTGGTGAGGTCAACTACTGTTATTCTGAGGTATATGAATTCAAAAGCATATATTTTCTGTATACTTTTAAATAAACTAATTTAGCATCACAAAATCTAAATAAACATAATAATTTTCTTAGTGTGTAATTCATTGAAAAAAATAAATAGTTAAAAATTTAGGTCATGCAAGTTATTAATATATTTTGTACATATCTGTAATATATATCTTTCAAATCACATAATATATACAGCCAAAAACTTTGCAATTTTACACTAAAATTTCATTTTCAAAATAGAGAACAACAAAAAGTATAGTGATAGTTCTAATGTCAGAACACCTATAATTTCAGTCTAGACAAAATATCTGTAACACTCTTTTATGAAGAAGTTTCATTTGGCCATAAACTGTCTGAATATATGTTGATTCGCAATTCTATATGATAACTGAAATTAAAACGAATTGTGATTCTGTGACAGAAGTTGTTTTTTAACAAAAAAAACTATTTAAAAATTATGGTGACAGTTTTCATATTCATGAAAATTTATATTAATTTTCCCAACCCTGAACTACATATAATCTTTTAAAAAATGAATTGCTAAAAAGTCAGGATATTTTTTTATTACTTATTCTCAACTGAATATGAAATATAAATTCAAAATATTATCTAAAAATAATTTAATTTAAAGACATTATTTTAAATGAGCATAACGTTTACTATAATATTTTCTGAAAAATATAAATGCTATTTTTTTATATAATCAAATAAATATAAGTATATAATGAATTTAAATTTATATTTTTATGTAATTATTATTTTTAAAGCAATATATTAAACAATTAATATAAGAACAATATTTTAACATTTTTTTAGCAATTACTTTTACAATGTGGCATCTTTACAGCATGGAATTTCTGCCACATTTTATAATTAAGTAAATATATTTATTTATTCACTGTTGTATTTTTTTTAATTATCCTAATAAATTATGCTTAATTTTTAAATATTCTGCATTATACCATTACAAATACAAGTTAATATTTGGATGACTTCATTAATTTGTACATTTTCTAAATCTGTGATCTCTGGAAAACACAGATATTGGAACATCTGCTTTTGTCTTTACTATTTATGAGTATATTTTTAAAATGATCTGAAAATCTTTGCTTTGTTTTTATTTTCTATCAAGTCTTTTGTTATTTTAATCTGTCTTAGGTTTTGTTGAAAGAAATTGAAGTTCATTATATGTTGATTAAGTGAGTACAAATTTAAAATATGTAAAAAATATTAATTCTTTATTTCCTCAAAATATGAAGTAAACTCAATCAATCGAATAGTATGCAATGTATAGTTTTATACCATTTATTAGAAGGTAATCACCAAAAAACTAATGAATAATTCATTAAGAATATTTAGATATGTTCACTGGTAAAACTAATTTAGATAGCAGTAGCAATCAAAGTTTTCTCTAGTAATATATTGTAGGAATATATATATATATATATATATATATATATACATATAATCAATATGTATACATTATATTTGTATTCTTATTATATTTATGAAAATAAATATATAATTTACTAAGTTAGTATTTTTCTTTCTTTAAAATAAAAAAGAATGTTGTTGAGAAAAGACGGTTAACAAGGTAATGAATGACCTCTGGGTTCACATACAGTTTATCAAATTAAAGGAAATGAAATTAACTTAGTGTTTTAATATTGAATTGTATTGTAACAATGTAGAATGGGATATACTTCAGCAAGCTGATGGAGCAAGATATAAAAATAATTCTATTTTTTATTAGAAGATTAAGGATTCTATTTTTTGTCAGCTATATCCTCATAAAAACTTATACTGTGTTCGATTTAAAAAAACAGTGTATAGTATAAAATCTATATTTTGAATGACTTAATACTTATTAGAAGAAATTTCTCATATTTTTTTTAAAGAAAGTAATTTCTAAATTGCTTGGTTAGAATATATTTTTGTGTTTGATAAAAAATCATTCTAATCAGAGTTCTAATTGTAAACTTCATTTTAAAAAGAACATGTTTGTAAAAACTTCAACTAAATTTAATGTACTTTACATTATAAGGAAAATGCAGAGTAAGCAGAACACAGATTTATCATGGGATATATAAAATACACTTGCCTAGTCAAATATATATGTGAATAACATCTTTTGCTGAATGCCTATAAAATTATAAAAAAGTTAGATCTTCAAAATGGAATTATAATTGTTAATAAAGGAACTGTGTATTAAGAGGAAACTAAACATCATCTTGGGATATCCTTTTTTTAATGTATAGCAATGAAGAAATTAAAAATTGCATCTTCAAAGGAGTTTCATTCACGAATTCCAGGAACATCTGAGACTATTGTATTAACTTTTATAAATACCATTTAAGTTTTTGAAAATTATAATTGGGAAAGATTAATTTCATTTCCTTTATTATCGTAGTCATTTCATTAAAGAAATGAATAATAAGAGAGAATTAATAATTTAAAATATTTTTATTTTTATTTATGATTAATAAAGATTTAGATATAGGGTAAGAAATATTAATATGGAAAAGGCATGTGAAAATATAAAGGGATAAAATGAAGCTTGAGATAAGAAATTGAAATATTTTTAAATTCACATACAATTATTTTCTATGACATGACACTACATTGTTAAAACTAATCCAAATAGTCTAATAACCATAATGTATGATATGGATAAATGACTAAC